>OY728147.1:613837658-614094164 GCA_963277665.1 Viscum album | reverse complement strand
TTTTTAAGGCTTTAGGGGTTTCTATGGAGAATGGTTTAGGGTTTTCTTGGGATGAGGGGTTAGGGTTTTTATCAAGATGAGGTTTCTATGTTTTTTTTGGTTTAGGGTTTAGGGTTTTCTAGGGATTAGTGTTTATAGTTTTATAGGGTTGGGGGTTTAGGGTTTTATGGGGAGGAGGGTTTAGGGTTTTCTAGGAATGAGGGTTTAGGGTTTTCTGGAGCTAAGGGTTTAGGTTTTTTGGGGGAAAATGGTTTAGGGTTTTCTGGGGCTGAGCGATTAGCATTTACTATGGATACGGGTTTAGGTTTTTCTAGGGATGAGGGTTTAGGTTTTTCTACAAATGAGGGTTTAGGGTTTTATGGTGTTTTGGGTTTAGGGTTTTATGAGGATGAGAGTTTAGGGTTCCCTCGGGATTAGGGTTTAGGTTTTTCTCATACCAAGGGTTTAGGATTTTCTAGGGCTGATGGTTTAGGATTCTCTAGGCTGAGGTTTTTTGGTTTTTTAGTACTGAGGGTTATGGGTTTTCTTGGGATGAAGGTTGAGGGTTTTTTGGGGATGAGAGTTTTGGGTTATATATAGTCTAGTTTTTAGGGTTTTAGGGGTGTTTAGGGTTTAGGGTTTTGTGGGAATAGGGGCTTATAATTTTCTATAGAATAGGGTTTAGTGTTTTTGTGTTGAAGGATTAGGGTTTTCTGGTGGTGGGGGTTTTAGGTTTTGTGTGGATGATGGTTTAGGGTTATTTTGGGATGGGGTCAGTGGGTTTTCTGAGGATAAGGGTTGAGGGTTTTCGAGGGATGAGAGTTGTCAGTTTTTTGGGGCTAAGGTTTTTTGGGTATGAGGGTTGAGTGTTTAGTTTGGAATGATAATTGGGGATTTTTAATGGCTGGGAGTTTTTGGATTTTGGGGGATGACAGTTTTGGGTTTTTTTAGGTTGGGAGTTTAGGTTTTTTTTGGGTTGAGGGTTTTGGGTTTTTTTTAGATAGATGGTTATGGTCTCTTGGGGATGAGGGTTTAGGGTTTTTTAGGAATGAGGGTTTAGAGTTTTTTAGGGATTAGGGTTCATGATTTTATGGGGTTCAGGGTTCCATGTTTTTTTTTGGATGAGGTTTCATGGTTTTTGGGGATTGAGTCTTCATGTTTTTTGGGGGATGAGTGTTTATGGTTTTTAGGGATGAGGGTTAAGGGTATTTAGGGTATGAGGATTCAGGGATTTTTAGGGTTTAGTTTTAAGCGTTTTTGGGGGGTTAAGGGTTCATATTTTTTCTGGCTGAGGGTTCTGGGTTATTTTCTGATGAGGGTTCGGTGTTGTATAAGGGTTAGAGTTTTGGGTTTTTCGGTGTTAGGGATCCTACATTTTTTTGGGGTGAGGGTTCAGAGTTTTTTAGGGATAAGGGTTCTTGATTTTTTGGGGCTAATGGGTTAAGGGTTTTGGGGGTTGAATATTGAGGGTTTCTTGGGGCTGGTGTTTTTGGGTTATTTGGGTTGAGAGTTCAGGGTTTTTGGGGGTCGAGGTTTCAAAGTATTTTGGGGCTGAGGGATAACAGTTTTTTCTGGATAAGTTTTTATGTTTTTTTTTGTACTAACGGTTTGGATTTTTGGGGGGATACAGGTTCATGGTTATTGTGGGTTGAGGGTTCATGTTTTTTAGGGATGAAGGATCATGGTTTTTTTGTGCCTGTGGGTTGAGGATTTTTTGGGGTTGAGGATTTTTGGGGGCTAAGGCTTGAGTTTTTTTATTATCGAGGGTTGAGTGTTTTTTGAGGCTGGGGATTGAGGTTTTTCATGGGATGAGGGTTCATGGTTTTTTGGATCTAATGTTTGATTGTTTTTTAGGGTTTAACGTTGATGGATTTATGGGAATGGGGGTTGAGGATTTTTTTTGGACTAAGGGTTGAGGGTTTTTTAGGGATGAGGGTTTAGGGTTTTTTAGGGATTAGAGTTTAATGTTTTCTGGGGCTGAGTTTTTTTTGTTTTGGGGGGATGAGGTATTAGGGTTTTTTTAAAGCATAGGGTTTAACATTTCGGGGGATTATGGTTTATGGTTTTTTGGGGATGAGGCATGAGGGTTTTGGGGCTGTGGGTTGAGTGTTTTTTCATGTAGAGTGTTTAGTGTTTTTTGTGGATGACGTTTTTGGGATTTTTGGGGCAAGGTGTAGAGGGTTTTTTTAGGATCTTGGTTGAGGTTTTTCTTATTGGGGGTTTAGAGATTTTTGGGGAAGAGTGTTTAGGATATTTTTGGTGCTGAGGGTCTAGGATTTTTTAGGATGAGGGTTTAGAATTTTTTTGGATGAATAATTATAGAATTTTAAGGCTGAGGTTTGAGGGTTTTTTTTGGTTGAGGGTTTAAGGTTTTAGGTTTAATGGGTAGGGTTTTGTAGGGCTATGGTTTCAGGGTTTTCTAGGTTATGATTGTTTAGGGATTTTTGGGGTATTGTATTTATGGATTTTTTGGGATATGGGTTTTGGGTTTTTTGGGGCTGAGGGTTGAGGGGTTTTTGGTGATGAGGGTTAATGGTTTTTTGGGTTTTGGGTTTAGTATTTTTTTATGGTGTGATTTTTTTTTGGTTTTGTGGGTTTAGGGTTTTACGGGTCTATGGTTTTAGTATTTTTGGGGGCTTAGTGTTTTTTAGGGCTATGGGTTGAGGGTTTTTGGGGGCTGGAGGTTGAGGGCTTTGGGGGGATGAGGGTTTAGGGTTTTTTTGGGTCTGAAGGTTTAGGTTTTTCTAGGGATGCGGGTTTATGGTTTTCTAGGGATAAGGGTTTAGGGTTTTCAATAGATTAGGGTTTATGGTTTTCAGGGGATGAGTTTTAGTGTTTTCTTGGTATGAGGGTTTTGGTATTTTTGTGGCTAAATTTTTAGGGGTTTATAGGGTTGAAGGTTTGCTGGTTTCTAGGGATAAGGGTTTGTGGTTTTTTAGTTATGAGGTTTTAGGGTTTTCTAGGAATTTTTTATTAGGATTTTTTAGGGCCCATGGTTTAGGGTTTTTAGGGTTAATAGTTTAGGGTTTTTTGGGGATGTGGTTATAGGGTTTTTTGGTGTTGAGGGTTTCAGTTTTCTAGATATGAGTTTTTACGGTTTCTTGGGTTGAGATCTTATGTTTTTTTTGGTATAAAGGTTAAGGATTTTTTTGGGGTATTGGATTTTGAGTTTTATAGGGATGAGGGTAAAGGGTTTTGGGGTGCTAAATGAGGGATTTTTGGGGCTGAGGGTTGACGTTTTTAGGGGTTGAGGGTTTAGAGTTTTTTAGGGAAGAGTTTTTTGGGTTTTTTGGGGTGATGGTTTAGGGTTTTTTTGTGGCAGAGGGTTTAGGGTTTTTTTGTTTTGAGTGTTTAGGGTTTTCTGGGTTTGAGGGTTTAGGGTTTATTGGGACTGGGGGTTTTGGTTTTTTGGAATAATGGTTTATGATTTTTTAAGTTTGAGACTTTAGGGGTTTTAGGGATTGAGGGTTTAGGGTTTTTGGGGTATGAGGGTTTCTGGTTTTTTGGGATTAAGGTATATGTTTTTTAGGAATAAGGTTTTAGGTTTTTAAGGGCTATAGTTTTAGGGTTTTTAGGGCTGAGTGTTTATGGTTTTTTGGGCTAAGGGTTTACATTTTGGGGGGGATGAGGTTTTATGGTTTTTTTGGGCTGAGGGTTTTTGGTTTTCGGGACTGAGGGTTTAGGATTTTCTAGGTACGAGGGTTCAAGGTTTTTCTAGGGCTAAGGGTTTATAATTTTCTTATGCTAAAGTTTTATATTATCTTTTTATATGGTTTTAGGGTTTCGTATGGAAGAGACTCTAGTCTTTTCTATGGATTAGTTCTTAGGGTTTTTAAGGGATGCGGGTTTAGTGTTTTTCAGGGATGAGTGTTTATGGTTTTATATTGATGAAGGATTTGGCTTTTATAAGGATAAGGTTTATAGTTTTTTGTGGATGAAGGTGTATGATTTTCTTAGTATGAGTGCTTAGGGTTTTCTATGGTGGTGGCTTTAGTTTTTTGGGGGGCTAAGGTTTTATGGTTTTATGGGTCTATAGGTTTAGGGTTTTTTTGGCTTAGGGTTCAGGGTTTTCTAGGGATTTAGGTTTAGAGTTTTCTAGAGATGACGGTTTATTGTTTTCTATGGTTGAGGATTTATAGTGTTATGGGGTTAAGTATATCGGTTTTTTTATGACAATTTATGGATTTTTGGGGATAAGGGTTTGGTGTTTACTAGGGCCAATGGTTTATAGATTTATGGGGCTATGGGTGTATGGTTTTTGAGGGCTTATTGATTAGGGTTTTATGGATCATAGTGATTGGTGTAGTGTTTTTCTAGGATTAGTGATTATGGTTTTGTGGATCTTAGTGATTAGGATTTTTTGGGGTTAAGGGTTTAAGGTTCTCTTGGGAAGAGATTTTAGGGTTTTATGGGGATTAGGTTTTAGAGTTTTTTTTTTGGATGAGGGATTAGGGTTTTTCTAGGGATAGGGCTTTAGGGTTTTCTAAGTCTGAGGGCTTGGATTTTTCTAGGGATGAGGTTTTGGTATTTTATAGGGCTAAGTATTAGGGGTTTTTTGATGAAACAAACTTGTGGGTTTTAGTTGATGAGGGTTTGTGGTCATCTATGGATGAGGGTTTTGGGTTCTATGGGGATAAGTGTTTATAATTTTTTAGGAACTAGAGATTATGGTTTTATAGGGTAGAAGGTTTTGAGTTTTCTAAGGATGATGGTTTAGGATTTTCTAGGGTTGAGGGTGTAGGTTATTTTGGGGGAAAGGGATTAGGGTATTCTGGGTTGGCGGTTTGGGGTTTTTTGGCATTGAGGGTTTATGGTTTTTTGGGGATTATGGTGTAATTTTTTCTAGGGATGAGGGTTTAGGGTTTTATGGGGGAAGGTTTACGATTTCCTTGGGATGAGGGTTTGGGGTTTTATGTGGAAAATGGTTTGGGTTTTTCTTGGGCTTAGGGTTTGGGGTTATTTGGGGATAAGGGTTTGGGGTTTTCAGAGGATGAGGGTTTTTGGTTTTTTAGGGATGAGGTTTTAGGGCATTCAGGGCTGATGGTTTATGGTTTTTTGAGGATGAGGGTTTAGGGTTTTCTTGGGCTGATGGTTTAGGGTTTTCTAGGGATGAGGGTTTAGGGTTTTCTAGGGTTGAGGGTTTAGAATTTTTTAGGGATTAGGGTTTAGACCTTTCCATGAATGAGGGTTTTGGTTTCTCAATGGTTGATAATTTAGGGTTTTCTGGGGCTGATCATATTAGTTTTTATGTGTTTGAGTGTTTAGATTTTTTGGTGATGAGGGTTTAGGGTTTTATGGAGTTGAGGTTTTAGTATTTTCTAGGACTGAGGGTTTAGGTAATTATGGGGCTGTGGGTCTAGGTTTTTCTAGGGATGGGGTTTGGTGTTTTCTAGGGCTGAGGGTTAAGTGAATTCTGGGGATGAGGGTAAAGGGTTTTATGGGGTTGAGGGTTTTGGGTTTTCTAGGGTTGAGGATTGAGTATTTTTTGGGGCTGAGGGTATAGGTCTTTCTAGGGACGAGCATTTAGTTTTTTGGGGGGATGAATGTTTAGGGTTTTCAAGGGATGTGGCTTTTGAGTTTTTTGGGGATATATTTTTGGGGTTTTCTCGGGATGAGTGTGTTGGGTTATCTAGGGATGAGGGTTTAGGATTTACTAAGGATGATATATTGGTGTGTTCAAGGGATGAGGGTTTAGGTTATATGGTATGGAGGGTTTAGGGTTTTCTGGGGAGGAAGATTTGGGGTTTTCTGGGGATGAGGGTTTGCGGTTTTTCTGGAATGAGGGTTTGGTATTTTCTGGGACTGAATGTTTAGGGTTTTCTAGGATATGGGTTTTGGTGTTTATTAGTTTCTAGGGTTTAGGGTTTTCTAGGGATGGGGTTTTGCGGATTTGTTTGGGCTATGGGTTGTGGGTTTTCTGGGGCTAACAGTTTTGGGGTTTTGTGGGGTTTAGGGATTAAGGTTTCTTAGAGCTGGGGATTTGGTGTTTTCTGGGGCTGTGGGTTTTGGGTTTTCTAGGGATGTGGATTTATAATTTTATGGAGCTAAGGGTTTAGGCTTTTCTAGGGCTGAGGGTTTAGGGTTTTCTTGGGATAAGGGTTTATGTTATTCTAGGGAGATGGTTTAGGATTTTTTAGGGATGATGGCTTAGTGTTTTCTAGGGATAAGGTTTAATTGTTTTTGGGGGTAATGACTTGCGGTTTTCTAGGGCTGAGTGTTTTGGGTTTCTAGGAATTATGGTTTAGGGTTTTCTACAGCTCATGGTTTAGGGTTTTCTAGGGCTCGGTTTTAGGGTTTTATAGGGCTAAGGGTATAGGGTTTTTTCGGGGTTGAGGGTTTAGGGTTATTTGGGGATGAGAGTTTTGGGTTTTTTAGGGGTGAGGGTTTGGGGTTTTCTAGGGGTGAGGGTTTTGGTTTTCTAAGGATGATGGCTTAGGGTTGTCTGAGGTTGAGGCTTTGGGGTTTTCATGGGATGTAGGTTTGGGGTTTTCTAAGGGTAATGGGGTTTCTATTTTTCTTGGGCTGAGAGTTTAAGGTTTTCTAGTGATGGGGGTACTGGGTTTTCTGGGGATAAGTGTTTACAATTTTCCAGGTTAGAGGGTATATGGTTTTTGGGGGAACAGGGTTTATGGTTTTCTGGGGTTTAGGGTTCATGGTTTTTTGGGGTAGAGGGTTTAGAGTATTTTTGTAGGAGGGTCAGGGTTTTCTATGGATGAGGATTTATGGTTTTCTGGGGTTGAGTATATGAGGTTTTCTATGGATGAGGATTCTGTGGTTTTTTTCACTGAGAGTTTAGGGTTTTCTAGGGGTGAGAGATTAGGTTTTTGAGGGAGTGAAGGTTTATGTTTTTTTGGGGAAGAGGGTTTACGGTTTTTTGAGTTTTTGGGTTAACGGTTTTCTAGGTCAGAGGGTTTAGGGTTGTATGGGGCTGAGGATTTATGGTTTTCTATGGATTAGGGTTTAGGTTTTTCTTGTGGTGAGGGTTTAAGGATTTCTATGGATGATGGTTTTGGGTTTTCTGGGGCTAAGAGTTTATGGTTTTCATGGAATAAGGGTTTATTGTTTTTTTATGAGGTTTTAGTTTTTTTTTGGGATGAGGTATTAGGTTTCTTAGGCTTTGATTTTAGGGTTTTTCGTGGAATAGGTTTTAGGGATTTTAGGGATGAGGGTTTATGGATTTTAGGGGCTGAGGGTTTAGGGTTTTTGGTGCTATGGGTTTAGGGTTTTGGGAGGTGAGGTTTTCATTCTTTCTGGGGATGAGGTTTTATGGTTTTTTGTTGTGGAGGGTTTAGATTTTTCTAGGTTTAAGGGTTTAGGGTTTTCTAGGGATGATGGTTTATGGTTTATTGGGTATAAGGGTTTTGGTTTTTTTGGGACTGAGGGTTTATGGTTTTCTAGGGATGAGGTTATAGATTTTTCTGGGGTTGATGGTTTTATGTTTTGTGTGGCTGAGGGTTTCTAGTTTTTTGGGGCTAGGGTTTCAGGTTTTCTAGGGATAATTGTTTAGGGTTTTCTAGGGATGGGGGTTTTGGGTTTTTTTTGATGGAGGGTTTTGGGTTTTCTGGGGATATGGGTTTAGTGTTTTCTAGGGAAAATGGTTTAGGGTTTTCTTTGATTGACGGTTTAGGATTTTCAGAGGATAATGGTATAGGGTTTTCTGAGGTTGGGGGTTTAGGGATTTTCTGGAGTTGAGTATTTAGGGTTTTTTAAGGCAGTGGGTTAGGATTATCTAGAGCTCAAGGTTTAGTTTTTTGGGGGGGATGATGGTTTAGGGTTAACTAAGGTTGTGGTTTTAGGGTTTTCTTGGGGTTGGGTGTTTCTTTTATAAGGGTTTAGTTATTTCTAAGGAAAGTAGGTTTGTGGTTTTATGGGGTTAACGGATATTGGTTTTCTGAAATTGAAAGTTTAGGGTTTTGTGCGGATAAGGGTTTTGGGTTTTCTGGGGCTGTTGGTTTAGAGTTTTGAAATTATGAGGGTTTAGATTTTTCTGGGGATGATGGTTTTTTATTTTCTAGGGTTGAGGTTTTAGTATTACTTGGGGATGAGAATTTAGGTTTTTATAGTGCTCTGGGTCTATGGTTTTATGGGGATGAGGGTTTAGTGTTTTGGGTGGCTAATGGTTTAGGGTTTTCTAGGGCTGAGGGTTTAGAGTTTTCTATAGACGAGAGTCTAGGGTTTTTTGGGGCTCAGGGTTTAGGGTTTTCTAGGGCTAAGGGATTAGGGTTCACTAGGGTTTAGAGTTTATGTTTTTATGGGGTTGTTGGTTTATATATTTTTGGGATGATAGGTTTAGTTTTTCTATGTAGATGGACTAGGTGTTTATGAGGTTTAGTGTTTATGATTTTCTTGGGATAAAGGTTTAGGGTTTTCTAGGACTGATTGTTTACGGTTCAATGGGGGTGAGTGTTTAGGGTTTTATGGGGATGAGAATTTATGGTTTTCTAGGGATGAGGGCATTGGATTTAAAGGGACAAGAGTTTAAGATTTTCTGGGGTTGATGGTTCAGGTTTTTCAAGGGAAGAGGGTTTAGGATTTTCTAGGGTTAAGGGTTTAGTGATTTCTAGGGATAAGAGAGTATGATTTTCTGGGGATGAGGTTTTAGGTTCTTCTGGATGAGGGTTTAAGAGTTTTTTGGTGTGAGGTTATAGGGTTTTCTGGCGAAGAGGGGTTAGGGTTTTCTATGGCTGAGGGTTTATGGTTTTCTAGGGTTAAGGGTCTGGGGTTTTCTGGCGGTGATGGATTAGGGTTTTCCGGGGTTGAGATGTTATGGTTTTCTATGGCATAGAGTTTATGGTTTTTTATGGTGGATGGATTATTGTTTTCTAGGGATGAGGGTTTAGTGTTTTATGGGTATGATGGTTTAGGGTTTTATGGGGCTATGGGTTTAGGATTTTATGGGACGAGGGTCTTTTTTTTAAGGGATGTGGGTTTGGGGTTTTATGGAGATGAGGGTTTATGATTTTCTAGGGATGAGGGTTTAAGGGTTTTCTGGGAATTAGGGTTTAGGGTTTTCTGGGCTGTATGGTTTATGGTTTTCTGGGGTTGGGGGTTTGGTTTTTCTAGGGTTGTGGGTTTTGGATATTTTAAGGATCGTGGTTTAGAGTTTTGGGGTCAGAGGTTTTAGGGTTTTCTAGTTCTTTGGGTTTTCATATTTATGGTGCTCAGGTTTTAGATTTTTTGGGGGCTAAGGGTTTAAGGTTTTCTAGGGTGGAGGGTTTATGTTTTTTTTGGGGCTAAGGGTTTAGGGATTTTTGGGGATGAGTGTTTAGGGTTTTCTAGGTCTTAAATTTTAGGGTTTTGGGGATGAGGATTTCATGTTTTTAGGGCCCGATGGAGTCAGTTTTTATGGGGATGAGGGTTTTGGGTTTTCTATATCTATAGGTGTAGTTTTTTCTACGGTTTTGGGATTAGGGATTTGTGAGGCTATGAGTTTTGGGATTTCTAGGGCTGAGGGTTTTGGGTTTTCTAGGGATGGGGGTTAAGGGTTTTCTATGGCTAAGGGTCTAATGTTTTCTTAGGCGGAGGATTATGGTTTTTTGGGGGTGAGAGTTAAGGGTTTTCAGAGGCTGAGTTCTCAGGGTTTTATTGGGCAGAGGTCTTAGAATTTTCTTGGGATAAGGGTTTAGGGTTTTCAAGGGAATATGGTCTAGGGTTTTCTAGGGCTAAGGGTTTATGGTTTTCTAGAGTTGAGGGTTTTGGGGTTTCTGGGGTTGAGGGTTTAGGATTTTTTTTAGGGTTGTTGGTTTAGGGTTTTTTGGGGTTAGTGTTTAGGATTTTATTGGGCTGAGGTTTTAGGTTTTTTGGGGCTAGTTGTTTAGGTTTTTTTGGTGCTGAGGGTTTAGAATTTTGGGGCGAAGGGTATAGGGTTTTATAAGGATATTGTTTTAGGTTTGGGGGGGGGGGTTAATGGTTTAGGTATTTTTAGGGATGAGGGTTTTTTGTTTTCTTATACTGAGGGTTTTCGGGTTTTTTTTTGGGATGAGGGTTTTGGGTTTTCTAGAGTTGAGGGTTTATGGTTTTTCGGGCATGAGGGTTTAGTGTTTTTTGGGATGAGGGTTTAGTAGTTTTTTTGGTTGTGGGTTCATGGTTTTCAAGGGATGAGTGTTTAGGTTTTTCTTGGGTTGAGGGCTTAGGATTTTATTGTTCTGAGGGTTTAAGGTTTTCTAGGAATGAGGGTTTAGGTTTTTTCTAGGGATTAGGGTTTAGGGGTTTTTGTTCTCTAAGGGTTTAGGGTATTTTGGGTCATAGTTTTTAGGGTTTTTTGGTAATGAGGGTTTATGATTTTTTAGGTAAAAAGGTTTAAGTTTTATTGGGGATGATGGTTAGGGGTTTTTTTACAAATGATTTAGAGGTTTTTTGGGGCTAAGTGTTTTGGGTTTTTCCAGGCTCAGGGGTAATGATTTTTTTTTCTGGGAGGGTTTTGGGTATTTTTGGGATAAGGGTTTAAGGTTTTATTATTATGAGGGTTTAGGGTTTTTTGGTATGTGGCTTTAGTGTTTTTAGTGTATTGGGTTTTAGGTTTTTTGGGGAAGAGTGTTTAGGGTTTTTAGGGGCTGATGGTTTAGGGTTTTTTGGGGATGAGGGTTTTGAGTGTTATAGGGCTTAAGTTTTATGGTTTTTTGGGGAAAAGGGTTTAGGGTTTTTTGAGGATCATGTTTTAGGGTTATTTAAGGCTCAAATTATAGTGTTTTAAAATTGAGGTTTTAGTGTTTTTTTCTGGGCTAAGGGTTTAGGGTTTATTGGGGCTGAGGGCTTATGGTTTTCTGGTGTTGGGGGTTTAGTGTTTTTTTGGGCTGAGAGTTTAGAATTTTTTTGGGTTGATGGTTTAAGGGTTTATGGGTAGAGTGTTTATGGGTTTTTTGGGTGGAGGGTTTAGGGTTTTGGGGGAAGAAAATTAGGGTGTTTTAGGGGCATAGGGTCTATATTTTTTTAGGGATGAAGATTTAGGGTTTTTTTATATTTAGGGTTTTCCGTTTTCTGGGGTTGAGGGTTTAGGGATTTTTTAGGCTGAAGGTTTTGTTTTTTTGGTGAATGAGGGTTTAGGGTTTTTATAGGATGATGTTTTATGGATTTTTGGTGATGTGAGTGTATTGTTTTAGGGTGATAAGTGTTTAAGGTATTTTGGGGATGAGTTTTTAGTTTTTGTTTTGTTGAGGGTTTAGGGTTTTTGGGGGATATGAGTTTAGGTTTTTTGGAGCTAAGTGTTTAGGGTTTTTTGGGGATATGGTATTATAGTCTTTGGGGGATGTGGGTTTGGGGTTTTTTTGTCTAAAATTTTAGTGTTTTTTGAGCTATGTGTTTATGGTTTTTTGGGGCTGAGGATTTAGTGTTTTTCAAGGATATGGGTTAATGGGTTTTGGGGGATGATGGTTTAGGGTATGTTGGGGGTGAGGGTTTGGTGGTTTTTTCATCTGGGGGTTTAGGGTTTTTTGGGACTGAGAGATTAGGGGTTTTGAGGATGAGGTTTTATAGTTTTTTGGGGATGATAGTTTACTGTTTTTTGGGGTTTAGGTTTTAGGGTTTATTGGGGTGAGGGTTTAGGGTTTTTGGGGGCCTAGGGTTTAGCATTTTTTGGGTTGAATAGTTTAGGGATTTCATGTGGTTTAGGGTTTAGGGTTTCTTGGGGATAAGGGTTAGGGTTTTTTGGGGAATAGGGTTTAGGATTTTTAATGGATAAGGGTTTAGGGTTTTGGGGTATGAGGGTTTTGAGTTTTTTAGGGGTATAGAGATTAGGGTTTTTTGAGGCTAAGGGTTTAGGGTTTTTTTTGGCTGAGGGCTTTGTGTTTTTTGAGGATGAGGTTTTATGGGTTTTTAGGGATGGAGGTTTATTGGTTTTTGGGATCAGGGTTTGGTGTGTTTTACGAATGATGGTTTTTGATTTTTTGTGTAATGTGTTTATGATTTTTTTTGGATGGGGGATTGTGTGATTTTAGGCTAAAAGGTTTAGGGTTTCTCGGGTTGATGTTTTGGGTTTTTTAAGGATCATGGTTTAGGCTTTCTTGAGGCTAAGTGTTCTGGGTTTTTTTGGGAATAGGGTTCAGTTTTTCTCAAGGTTTAGGGTTTAGGATTTTTTGGGCTGTGGTCTTAGGGTATTTTGGGGCTACATGTTTTGGGTCACTCGGGGCTATGAGTTTAGGGTTCCTTGGGACAAAGGGTTTAGGGTTTTTTGTGTCTGAGGGTATATGGTTTTTTAGGGATGAGGTTTTATGGTTTTTCGAGGATGAATGTTTAATGGTTTTTAGGTATAAGGGTTTATGGTATTTTGGTATTAGGGTTTTGGGTTTTGGGGTTGAGGTTTTAGGTTTCTTTTACGGATGAGGCTTAATTATTTTTTGGTGCTGTGGGTTTAGGAATTTTTGGGGCTGAGGATTTAGGATTTATTAGGGATAAGGGTTAAGATTTTTTTTGGGATGAGGGTTTAGGGTTTGGTGGGACTGAGGGTTTATTTTTATTAGGTTCTGAGTATTCTGGGTTTTTTGGCACTAAGGGTTTATGGTTTTTTGGTGTTGGGGGTTTTAATGTTTTGGGGGCTTAGGGTTTTGGGTTTTTTAGGGCTATGCAATTAGGGTTTTTTTAGTCTGAGGGTTTAAGAATTTTTCACTCCAAGGGTTTATGGTTTTCTTGGGCTGAAGATTTAGGGTTTTATGGGGATGGGGGTTTAGGGTTTTATGGGACTGAGGTTTTAGGATTTTCTGGGGTTGGGTTTTCAGGGTTTTTTAGGCTAGAGGTTTAGGTTTTTCTAGAGTTAGGGATTTAAGGTTTTTTGGTGATAGGGGATTTTGGTTTTCTAGGGATATGGGTTTGGGGTTTTGGGGATGGGTGTTTGTATTTTCAAGGGGCCAAAGGTTTAGGGTTTACTAGGGATGAGTTTTTGTGTTTTTTTGGGATGAGGGTTTATGGTTTTATGGGGATGAGATTTGATGGGTTTTGGGGGATGATTGTTTATGATTTTCTAGGGATGAGGGTTTAGTGTTTTTTAGGGGGGGGGGGGGTTTGACTTTTTTTAGGGCTGAGTGTTTAGGCTTTTCTAGGGCTGAGGGATTAGGTTTTTCTGCGACTGAGAGTTTAGGGCTTTCTAGGGATAAGGGTTTAGGGTTTTCTAGGGATGAGCGTTTAGGGTTTACTGGGGATGAGTGTTTAGGTTTTTATAGGGATGAGGATATAGGGGTTCCTTGGGATGTGGGTTTAGGGTTTTTTACGGAAGAGGGTTTAGGTTCTGGGGCTGAGGTTTTAAGGTTTTCTAGGGATAGGGGTTTAGGGTTTTCTAGGGCTGAGGGTTTAGGGTTTTTTTGGGGAAAAGGATTTTGGATTTTCTGGGGCTGATGTTTTAGGTTTTTCTATGGATGAGTGTTTATATTATTATGGTGTTAAGGGTTTAGGGTTTTCTAGGACTAGTTTTTTAGGATTTTATGGTACAAGGTTTTTGGATTTTCAAGGGTTTAAGGTTAAGGGATTTCTGGGGATGAGGTTTTTGGGGTTTTGGGGATGAGGGTTTTTGATTTTATAGATATTAAATCTTAGGGTCTTCTGGGGTAGAGGTTTTAGGGTTTTCTGGGGATGGGGGTTTAGGGTTTTATCATGCTGAGGTTTTAGTTTTTTTGGGGGCTGATGGTTTATGGTAATTTGTGGATTAGGGTTTTGGGTTTTTTTGGCTGAGATTCACGGGTATTTTGGGGATGTTATTTGTATTTTTTAGGGATAAAGGTTTAGGGTTTTCTATGGGTACAGGTTTATGATTTTTAAGGGCTGAGGGTTTTTGAATTTTATAGGCTGGGGGTTTATGGTTTTCTAGGATTACAGTTTAGGGTTTTCTAGGGCTTATGGTTTAGGGTTATCATGGGGTAAAGGTTTAAAATTTCTATGGTTATGGGTTTAGGGTATTCTGGGGTTGAGGGATGAGGATTTTCTAGGATGAGGGTTTAGGGATTTCTAGTTTTGAGGGTTTAGGGTTTTTGTGGTTGAGGGTTTAGGATTTTCCAGGGATGAGGGTTCAGGGTTTTCTAGGGATCAGGTTTTATGGTTTTTCTGGGGCTGATAGATTAGGGTTATCTAGGACTGAGGATTTAGGGTTTTCTAGGGATGAGGGTTTGGGGTTTTCTGGGGATGATGGTTTTTGGTTATCTGCATATGAGGGGTTAGTGTTTTCTCTAGCTTAGTGTTTTGGATTTTTTGGGGATTATGGTTTGGGTTTATCTGGGGTTGAGGATTTAGGTTTTTCAAGGGAGGGGGGGTTAAGGGTTTTTTAGGGCTAAGGGTTTAGGGGTTTCTAGGGATGTGGCTCTAGGTTTTTCTGAGGCAAAGGTTTTAGGGTTTCTAGGGCTATGGTTTTGGGTTTTTCTTGGGTTAAGTGTTTAGCGTATTCTAGGTTTAAGGTTTTAGGGTTTTCTGAGGCTGGTAATTAGGGGTCTTCTAGGGATGAGGGTTTAATATTTTTTAGGGATGTTGATTTTAAGATTTTTGTGGCTAAGGGTTTAGGGACTTCAAGGTCTAGGGATTAAGGGTTTTCTAGGTCTGGGGGTTTAGGGTTTTCGGGGATTAGGGTATATGGTTTTATTAGGATGAGGGTTTCATGTTTTTTAGGGATGAGGGTTTTGTGTTTTCTGGGGCTAAGGGTTTTAATCTTTCTGGGGATGAGGGTTTAGGGTTTTCTAGGTCAAAGTGTTTTTTTATTTCTGGGGTTGGTAGTTTAGTGTTTTATTAGGGCTTAGGTTTAAGGGTTTTTTAGGTATGAGGGTTTAGGTTTCTCTGTGGCTGAGGGTTTTTGGTTTTCTAGAGTTTGGTGTTTAGGGTTTTTCAGGGATAAGGTTTTAGGGTTTTCTTGGGCTGAGGGTTTAGATTTTTTTTTGGGGGGGGGGGGGTTGAGAGATTCTGGTTTTTCAAGGATGAGGGTTTTTGGGTTTTTTGAGATTGGGGTTTAGGGTTTTTTATGTATGAGGGTTTTGGGTTCTTTGTGGTAGAGGTATTTGGGTTCTGGGTGTCTGATAGATTAAGGTTTGCGGGATGAAATTTTAGGGGGTTTTGGGTTTTGGGTTTTTGGGTTTTCTAGGGCTGGGGGTTTAGGGTTTTCAGGGGCCGATGGTTTTGGGTTTTAAGGGATAAGGTTTTTTTATTTTCTGGTGCTGAGGGTTTGGGTTTTCTTGGGGTGTTTATTTAATATTTTCTAGGGATGTGGGTTTATGTTTTTATATGGATTACATTTTTTGATTTTATGGGGATAAGTGTTTATTTTTTTCTAGGGATATTGGTTTAAGTATTTCTCAAGATGAGGGTTTGGGTTTTCTAGTTTTTAGGGTTTTGGGTTTTTTGGGGCTAAGGGTTTAGGGTTTTCTAGGGTTGAGGGTTTTGGGTTTTTTGGGGCCGATGGTTTAGAGCTTTTTACGGATGAAGGTTTAGGGTTTTTTGGGGCTTGGAGTTTAGTGTTTTTTGGGATGAGGGTTTTTTGGGGCCGATGGTTTTAGGGTTTTTTAGGGATGATGGTTTAGGGTTTTTTAGGGTGATGGAAGTTTTGCGTTTTCTAGGGATAAGGATTAAGGGATTTCTATGTCTGGGGGTTTATAGTCTTTTTAGGAAGAGGGTTTAAAGAATTTAGGGGATGAGGGTTTAGGGTTTTTTGGGGATGCAGGTTTATGGATTTTTGGTGATGAGGGTTTATAGTTTTATGGGGTAAATTGTTTAGGGTATTCTAGAGATTAGGATTGTGGGTTTTTTATGGATGAGGGTTTTTGGGTTTTCCAAGGATAAGGGTATAGGGTATCTAGGGATGAGGGTTTAGGGTTTTCTCAGGCTGAGGTATCGAGTTTTCTAGGGATGAAGGTTGAGTGTTTTCCAGGGATGTGGGTCTAGGGTTTTCTGGGGATGAGGTATTCTGTCTTTATAAAGATGAGGGTTTAAAAGTTTCTAGGGATGAGGATTTAGACTTCTCTGGAGCTGAGGGTTTTGGGTTTTCTATAGATGATGTTTTATTGATTTTGGGGATGAGGGTTTACGGTTTTCATGGGGTAAGGTTTTATGATTGTATAGGGATAATAGTCTAGGGTTTTTATAGGGCTCAGGGTTTTGGCTTTTATAGAGCTTAGGTCTTAGGGTTTAGGGTTTTTTAGGGTAGATTATTTAGACTTTTATTGGTCTGAGTGTTTAGGGTATACTAAGGATAAGGGTTTGGGGTTTTTTGGGGATGAGGGTTTATGGTCTTCTAGGGCTAAGGGTTAATGTTTTTCTAGGGTTAACTATTTACGTGTTTTGGGGGGGGGAGGGTTTGGGTTTTTCTGGTTCTGAGGGTTAATGGTTTTCTGAGGATGCAGGTTTATGGATTTATGGGGATAAGAGTTTTGGGATTTCTATGGACGAGGGTTTAGGGTCTTCTTAGGGTGAGGGTTTATGTAGTTCTAGGGATAATGGATTAGGGTTTTCTAGGGCTGATAGTTAATGGTTTTTTGCGATTGAGTGATAAAAGTTTTATAGGGTTGAGGGTTAAGGGTTTTGTGGGTTTAGGGTTTAGGGTTTTCTGTGGATTAGGGTTTACAATTTTCTAGGTCTCAGAGTTTAGGGTTTTCCAGGGTAGATGGATTAGAGTTTTTAGGGTCTGAGGGTTTATGGTTTTATGGGGTTTAGGGTTTAGGGATTCCTAGAGATGTTGATTTACAGTTTTCTAAAGCTGAGGATTTAAGGTGTTTTAAGGGTTTAGGGATTAGGTTTTTTTCGGGTGGATGTTATAGGGTTTTTAGGGATATGGGTTTAGGGTTTTTTGGGTGAAGGGTTTAGAGTGTTTTGGGGTTGAGGGATTAGTATCTTTTGGGTTGAGGTTTTTGGATTTTTTGGGGTAGATAGTTTAGGGGTTTTGGTGTTGAGGGTTCAAGGTTTGTGGGGGTGAGGGCTAAGGGTTTTCTGGGGATGAGGGTTTAGTGTTTTTTTGCACTGAGGGTGTAGGATTTTTTAAGATGACAGTTTATGGTTTTTCATGGATAAGGGTTTAAGGGTTTTGAGGGGTTTAGGGATTTGATTTTTTTGGAGAAGGGGTTTAGGGTTTTGGGGGGCTGATGGTTTCAAGATTTTCAAGGCGATATTTTTAGAGGTTTTACGGCTGATAGTTTAGGGCTTTTTAGGACTTGGTATTTAGGGTTTTTCTGAGTTGAGAGTTTTGGTTTTTTTTAGGGATGAGGTTTAGGGTTTTTTTAGGGCTGAGGGTTTATAGTTTTTCAAGGATGAGGTTTTATGTTTTTCAGGGATGAGGGTTTAGTGTTTTGGGGGATAAGGGTTTATGGTTTTGGCAGGTTTAGGGTTTAGGGTCTCTTTAGGTCTATAGTTTAGTGTTTGGGGGGATGAGGGTTCAGAAATTTTTAGGGAATAGGGTTTAAAGTTTTGGGGGTGAGGGTTTAGGGGTTTTTTTGGCTAATGGTTTAGGGTTTTTTGGGTTTTAGGTTTGAGGGTTTGGGGGAATAGGATTTAGGGTTTTTAGGTGATGGGTATTAGGGTTTTTTGGCATATAGGGTTCAGGTTTTTTGGGGGCTAAGGGTTTATTGTTTTTTTGGTCTGAGGATTCAGGGTTTAGGGTTTGTGAGGATGAGGTTTTTTGGTTTTATGAAGCTAAGGGTTTCGGGTTTTCTAGGGTTGATGGTCTATGGTCTCTGGGGTGAGGGTTTATGGTTTTTTGAAGATAAGGGTTTAGGTTTTTCTAGGGTTGGGGTTTAGGGTTTTATGGTAGGAGTGTGTAGGTATTTCTGTGGATGATGTTTCAAGTTTTTTTGGGGCTAAGGTTTTAGTGTCTTCTAGGTATTTGAGTTTATATTTTTATAAGGATAGAGATTTGGGGAAATATATTGATGAATTTTTCAGGTTTTATGGGGATGAGGGTTTGGTTTTTTCAGGGATAAGGGTTTAGGGTATTTTGTTGATGAGGGTATAGGGTTTTGGGGGGATGAGGAATTAGTTTATTCTGGGGTTGGGGTATTGGGTTTTCTATGGATGGGGGTTTAGGTTTTTTGGTGGGCATGGGGTTTAGTGTTTTCTGGGGCAGTGGGGTTAGGGTTTTTTTTTTGAGGGTTTAGAGTCTTCTGGGGATAGGGTTTAGGGTTTTTTGGGGTGGAGGTAAGGGTTTTTATGTATGATGTTTTAGGGTTTTATGGTGCTGTGGGTTTATGGTTTTCTGTGGTGAGGGTTTTAGGATTTCTAAGGATAATGGTTTTGGGTTTTCTAGGGCTAATGGTTTAGGGTTGTATGGGGATGATGGTTTAGGTTAGTATGGGGATGGTGGTTTAGGGTTGTCTTGGGCTAAGGGTTTACGGTTTTCTGGAACTGAGGGTTTAGGGAATTCTAGAAATAAGGGTTTATGATTTTATGAGGATGATATTTTATGGTTTTATGGGTCTGTGGTTTTAGGGTTTTATGGGGAACTGGTTAACAGTTTTATGGGGCTGAGTTTTTAGGGTTTTCTAGGGCTGGTGGTTTAGTATTTTCTTGGGATAGGTGTCTAGGGGTTTATGTGGATGGGGGTTTATGGTTTTCCTGGGAAGAGGGTTTAAGATTTTAGAGTGATGATGGATTATGGATTTTTATGGATGTGGTTTTAGGTTTTTATTGGGATGAGGGTTTAGGGTTTTCTAGAGATGAGGGTTTAGGGTTTTCTAGGGTAGAGGGTTTAGGATTTTATAGGGATGAGGATTTAGGATTTTCCATGGAAAGGGGTTTAGGGTTTTATGGGGTTGAGGGTTTATGGTTCTCTTGGGCTGGGGGTTAAGGGTTTTTTTAGGCTTTGGTTTTAGGGTTTTCTCAGAAATGGGGTTTGGGGGTTTATGGGGCTATGGGTTTAGAGTTTTTTGTTGATGGGGTTTTTTTTGTAGGTCTATGGGTGGGTTTTCTAAGGATTAGGTTTTAGGGTTTTCTAGGGAAGGGGGTGTGAGGTTTTCTGAGCTAAGGGTTAGGAGTTTTCTAGGGTTGGGTATTAGGTCTCTCTGGAATGAGTGTTTTGGATTTTAAGGGACTGCGGGTTTAGGGTTTTCTTGGGATGAGGGTTAAGGGTTCTCTATGGATAAGGGTTTAGGGTTTTTTGGGGATGAGGTTTTATGGTTTTCTTTGGCATAGAGTTTGGGATTTTATAAGCCTTTGGGTTCACTATTTTTTGTGGGATGAGGGTTCATATTTTATGGGTCTAAGGTTTTACGGTTTTATGGGGATGATGATTTAGGATTTTCCAGGCCTGAGGGATTAGGGTTTTCTTAAGTTGAGGTTTTGGGTTTTATACGGCAAAGGGTTTTTGTAATTTTGGTGCTAAGTGTTTAGGTTTTTATGGGATTTAGGGATTATGGGTATCTAGGGTTAGGGGTTTAGGTTTTTATGGGGTTGGGGTTTATGTTTTTCTAGGGTTGTTGGATTAGGATTTACAAGGAATGAGGTTTTAGGGTTTTTTGGGGATGATGATTTAGGATTTTATGGGGCTGGTGGTTTATGATTTTCAAAGAATGATGGTTTAGGTTTTATAGGGATGATGGTTTAGGGTTTTCTAGGGATGGGGTTTTTACATTATCTAGGTTGGGGTTTGGGGATTTTCAAGGCTAAGGGTTTAGCGGTTTCTAGTGCTGGGGGATTTGGGGTTTCTGAGGCAGCGTGTTTATTGTTTTATAGGGATAGGGTTTCAAAGTTTTCTAATGATGGGGTTTTAGGTTTTTTGGGGCTAGGAATTTATGGTTTTTGGGGGATAGTGGTTTAGGGTTTTTTGGGGATGGGGGTTTCTGGTTTTATGTGGAAGGGGGTTTAGGGTTTTCTATAGTGATGGGTTAAGGGGTTTAAAGGGTTGGGGGTTTAGGGTTTTCTGAGTTTGAGGGTTTTGGTTTTTCTAGAATTTAGGGTTTAGTGTTTTAGGAGGTTTTATGGTTTTGGGGGGATGAGGGTTTAGGTTTTTATAGGTTTGATGGTTTAGGGTTTTTAGGGGTTGAGGATTTAGGGTTTGCTGTGGATGAGGGTTTATGGTTTTCTAGTGCTGAGGGTTTATAATTTTATAGTGCATAGGTTTTACGGTTCTATAGGGATAAGGGATTAGGATTTTAGGGATTTGAGTGTTTTGGATTTTTAGAGCTTAATATTTTTGTTTTTTTAGGGCTAAGGGTTTATGGATTTCTAGGTATGAAGTTTTATGGTATTCTAAGGTAGTGGGTTTAGGTTTTTCTGGGTTTTGGGGTTTTGGGTTTTCTAGTGTTATGGTTTAGGGTTTTTTTGGGATGAGGGATTAGGGTTTTCTGGATATAATGGTTTTTTTGTTTTCTAGAATTTAGGGTTTAGGGTTTTCTAGGGTTTTGGTTTTAGTGTTTTTTGGGGATAAGTGTTTAGGAATATATGGGGGTGAGGGTTTAGGTTTTCTAGGGATGAGGGTTTAGTGATTTCATAGGCTTAAGGTTTATGGTTTTCGAGGGCTGAGTGTCAAGGGTTTGCTGGGTATGAGTGTTTAAGGTATTTATATGGATAAAGGTTTAGGTTTTTCTAGGCTTGAAGGTTTAGTGTTTTCTAGGGATAAGGGTTTTCTAGGGAAGAGTCATTAGGGGTTTATGGGGTTTAGGGTTTGGGTTTTCTAGGGTAGAGGGTTTAGGGTTTTCTAGGAATAAGGGTTTAGGGTTTTCTAGGGCTGAGGGTTTAGGTTTTCTTATGGCTGAGCGTTTAGGTTTTTCTGGGGCTGATGGTTTGTATTTTTTTAGGGATGAGGGTTTATGGTTTTCTAGGGTGGAGGTTTTAGGGGTTTTTAGGGCTGATAGTTTATGGTTGTTTGAGATTGAGTGATAAAAGTTTTATAGGGTTGAGGGTTAAGGGTGTTGTGGGTTTAGGGTTTAGGGTTTTCTGTGGATTAGGGTTTACAATTTTCTAGGTCTTAGAGTTTAGGGTTTTCCAGGGTAGATGTATTAGAGTTTTTAGGGTCTGAGGGTTTATGGTTTTATGGGGTTTAGGGTTTAGGGATTCCTAGAGATGTTGATTTACAGTTTTCTGAAGCTGAGGATTTAAGGTGTTTTAAGGGTTTAGGGATTATGTTTCTTTAGGGTGGATGTTATAGGGTTTTTAGGGATAAGGGTTTAGGTTTTTTTGGGTGAAGGGTTTAGAGTGTTTTGGGGTTGAGGGATTAGTATCTTTTGGGGTTGAGGTTTTTGGATTTTTTGGGGTAGATAGTTTAGGGGTTTTTGGTGTTGAGGGTTCAAGGTTTGTGGGGGTGAGGACTAAGGGTTTTCTGTGGATGAGGGTTTAGTGGTTTTTGGTACTGAGGGTGTAGGTTTTTTTAAGATGACAGTTTAGGGTTTTTCATGGCTAAGTGTTTAAGGGTTTTGAGGGGTTTAGGGATTTGATTTTTTTGGAGAAGGGGTTTAGGGTTTTGGGGGACTGATGGTTTCAAGATTTTCAAGGCATGATTTTTAGAGGTTTTATGGCTGAGAGTTAAGGGCTTTTTAGGACTTGGTATTTAGGGTTTTTCTGAGTTGAGAGTTTTGGTTTTTTTTAGGGCTGAGGTTTAGGGTTTTTTTAGGACTGAGGGTTTATTGTTTTTCAAGGATGAGGTTTTATGTTTTTCAGGGATGAGGGTTTAGTGTTTTGGGGGATAAGGGTTTATGGTTTTGGCGGGTTTAGGGTTTAGGATCTCTTTAAATCTATAGTTTAGTGTTTGGGGGGATGAGGGTTCAGGGTTTTTTAGGGAATAGGGTTTAGAGTTTTTGGGGTTAAGGGTTTAGGGGTTTTTTGGGCTAATGGTTTAGGGTTTTTTGGGTTTTAGGTTTGAGGGTTTGGGGGAATAGGATTTAGGGTTTTTAGGTGATGGGTATTAGGGTTTTTTGGCATATAGGGTTCAGGTTTTTTGGGGGCTAAGGGTTTATTGTTTTTTTGGTCTGAGGATTCAGGGTTTAGGGTTTGTGAGGATGAGGTTTTTGGGTTTTATGGAGCTAACGGTTTTGGGTTTTCTGGGGTTGATGGTCTATGGTATCTGGGGTGAGGGTTTATGGTTTTATGTAAATAGGGGTTTAGGGTTTTCTAGGGTTGGGGTTTAGGGTTTTATGGGAGGAGTGTGTAGGTATTTCTGTGCATGATGTTTCAGTTTTTTTTGGGGTAAGGTTTTAGTGTCTTCTAGGTATTTGAGTTTAGATTTTTATAAGGATAGAGATTTGGGGAATTATATTGATGAATTTTTCAGGTTTTATGGGGATGAGGGTTTGGGTTTTTCAGGAATAAGGGTTTAGGGTATTTTTTTGATGAGGGTATAGGGTTTTGGGGGG
Organism: Viscum album; assembly: GCA_963277665.1. NCBI lineage: Eukaryota > Viridiplantae > Streptophyta > Magnoliopsida > Santalales > Viscaceae > Viscum > Viscum album. The sequence continues at coordinate 614,071,953 of OY728147.1, read as the reverse complement.
ATGAGGCATTAGGTTATTCTGGGGTTGGGGTATTGGGTTTTCTATGGATGGGGTTTTAGGTTTTTTTGGGGGCATGGGGTTTATTGTTTTCTGGGGCAGTGGGGTTAGGGTTTTTTTATGAGGGTTTAGAGTCTTCTGGGGATAGTGTTTAGGGTTTTTTGGGGTGGAGCTAAGGGTTTTTATGTATGATGTTTTAGGGTTTTATGGTGCTGTGGGTTTATGGTTTTCTGTGGTGAGGGTTTTAGGATTTCTAAGGATAATGGTTTTGGGTTTTCTAGGGCTAATGGTTTAGGGTTGTATGGGGATGATGGTTTAGGTTAATATGGGGATAGTGGTTTAGGGTTGTCTTGGGCAAAGGGTTTACGGTTTTCTGGAACTGAGGGTTTAGGGATTTCTAGAAATAAGGGTTTATGATTTTATGAGGATGAGATTTTATGGTTTTATGGGTCTGTGGTTTTAGGGTTTTATGGGGAACTGGTTAACGGTTTAATGGGGCTGAGTTTTTAGGGTTTTCTAGGGCTGGTGGTTTAGTATTTTCTTGGGATAGGTGTCTAGGGGTTTCTGGGGATGGGGGTTTATGGTTTTCTTGGGAATAGGGTTTAAGGATTTAGAGGGATGATGGTTTATGGATTTTTATGGATGTGGTTTTAGGTTTTTATTGGGATGAGGGTTTAGTGTTTTCTAGGGATGAGGGTTTAGGGTTTTCTAGGTTAGAGGGTTTAGGGTTTTATAGGGATGAGTATTTAGGATTTTCCATGGAAGGGGGTTTAGGGTTTTATGGGGTTGAGGGTTTATGGTTCTCTTGGGCAGGGGTTAAGGGTTTTTTTAGGCTTTGGTTTTAGGGTTTTTTCAGAAATGGGGTTTAGGGGTTTATGGGGCTATGGGTTTAGAGTTTTTTGTTGATGGGGTTTTTTTGTAGGGCTAGGGGTGGGTTTTCTAAGGATTAGGTTTTAGGGTTTTCTAGGGAAGGGGGTGTCGGGTTTTCTGAGCTAAGGGTTAGGGGTTTTCTAGGGTTGGGTATTAGGTCTCTCTGGAATGAGTGTTTTGGATTTTAAGGGACTGCGGGTTTAGGGTTTTCTTGGGATGAGGGTTAAGGGTTCTCTATGGATAAGGGTTTAGGGTTTTTAGGGGATGAGGGTTTATGGTTTTCTTGGGCATAGTGTTTGGGATTTTATAAGCCTTCGGGTTCACTATTTTTTGTGGCTTGAGGGTTCATAGTTTATGGGTCTAAGGTTTTACGGTTTTATGGGGATGATGATTTAGGATTTTACAGGCCTGAGGGATTAGGGTTTTCTTAAGTTGAGGTTTTGGGTTTTATACGGCAAAGGGTTTTTGTAATTTTGGTGCTATGTGTTTCGGTTTTTATGGGATTTAGGGTTTAGGGGTATCTTGGGTTAGGGGTTTAGGTTTTAATGGGGTTGGGGTTTATGTTTTTCTAGGGTTGTTGGATTAGGATTTACAAGGAATGAGGTTTTAGGGTTTTTTGGGGATGATGATTTAGGATTTTATGGGGCTGCTGGTTTAGGATTTTCAAAGAATGATGGTTTAGGTTTTATAGGGATGATGGTTTAGGGTTTTCTAGGGATGGGGTTTTTACATTATCTAGGTTGGGGGTTTGGGGATTTTCAAGGCTGAGGGTTTAGCGGTTTATAGTGCTGGGGGATTTAGGGTTTCTGAGGCAGCGTGTTTATAGTTTTATAGGGATAGGGTTTCAAAGTTTTCTAATGATGGGGTTTTAGGTTTTTTGGGGATAGGAATTTATGGTTTTTTGGGGATAGTGGTTTAGGGTTTTTTGGGGATGGGGGTTTCTGGTTTTATGTGGAAGGGGGTTTAGGGTTTTCTATAGTGATGGGTTAAGGGGTTTAAAGGGTTGGGGGTTTAGGGTTTTCTGAGTTTGAGGGTTTTTTGTTTTTCTAGAGTTTAGGGTTTTGTGTTTCAGGGAGGTTTTCTGGTTTTTGGGGGATGAGGGTTTAGGTTTTTATAGGTTTGATGGTTTAGGGTTTTTAGGGGTTGAGGATTTAGGGTTTGCTGTGGATGAGGGTTTATGGTTTTCTAGTGCTGAGGGTTTATAATTTTATAGTGCACAGGGTTTACGGTTTTATAGGGATAAGGGATTAGGATTTTAGGGATTTGAGTGTTTTGGATTTTTAGAGCTTAATATTTTTGTTTTTGTAGGGCTAAGGGTTTATGGATTTCTAGGTATGAAGTTTTATGGTATTCTAAGGTAGTGGGTTTAGGGTATTCTAGGTTTTGGGGTTTTGGGTTTTCTTGGGTTATGGTTTAGGGTTTTTATGGGATGAGGGATTAGGGTTTTCTGGACATATTGGTTTTTTTGTTTTCTAGAATTTAGGGTTTAGGGTTTTCTAGGGTTTTGGTTTTAGAGTTTTTTGGGGATAAGTGTTTTGGAATATATGGGGGTGAGGGTTTAGGTTTTCTAGGGTTGAGGGTTTAGTGATTTCATAGGCTTAAGGTTTATGGTTTTCGTGGGCTGAGTGTCAAGGGTTTGCTGGGTATGAGTGTTTAAGGTATTTATATGGATAAAAGTTTAGGTTTTTCTAGGCTTGAAGGTTTAGTGTTTTCTAGGGATAAGGGTTTTATAGGGAAGAGGCATTAGGGTTTTATGGGGTTTAGGGTTTGGGTTTTCTAGGGTAGAGGGTTTAGGGTTTTCTAGGAATAAGGGTTTAGGGTTTTCTAGGGCTGAGGGTTTAGGTTTTCTTATGGCTGAGCGTTTAGGTTTTTCTGGGGCTGATGGTTTGTGTTTTTTTAGGGATGAGGGTTTATGGTTTTCTAGGGTGGAGGTTTTAGGGTTTTCTGGGGCTAACAGTTTTGGGTTTTATGGGGATTAGGTTATAGTTTTTTCTAGGGTTGAGGTTTTGTATTTTATGGGGCTAACAGTTTAGGGTTTTTTAGGGGTGAGGGTTTAGGGTTTCCATGTACTCGGGGTTGAGGGTTTTCTAGGGAAGAGGGTTTAGTGTTTTTTAGGGATGAGGATTTAGGGTAATATGGGTATGGGTGTTTATGGTTTTCTAGGGACTGGGGGTATACGGTTTTCTGGTGATGATTTTTTAGTTTTTTCTATGGATGAGTGTTTAGGATTTTATGGGGATGCAGATTTAGTGTTTTTAGGACTGATGGTTTAGGTTTTTCTTGGGAAGAGTGTTTAGGGATTTTTGAGGATGAGGGTTTAGGGTTTTCGGAGGATGAGGGTTATGTGTTTTCAAGGGCTAAAGGTTTAGTTTTTGTAGGATCAAAATAATGATGTAAATGCTCAATATACAAGAGGGGGGTGAATTGTATACTTTAAAAATTTCCTTAAACAAAGGAAAGATCTAAGTTTAACAAAGTTAAACTAAGAAAATTCACAACACCTCTAACACCAAATGAAAAATTGTAATAAGGAATGAAGTTATAAACTTCATGTTCTATGTACTTGCTTAAAACTGGAAAGAGATTCTGAAAGTAGGTTCCAGAAATATGGATCCGGAAATTGAAACTTAACTAAATATTACAAAATGAGATTCTTCCTTAAAGCGTATAGAATCTATATTTATCAAATTACAAGTGAGGAAGTATAAGAAATTTATACTTTCCTTACAATACAATATGCAGCGGAAACAAACAAGTAGTAAAACTACTAGTAACAAGATATAAGTCTTTTAACCCAAAGAGAAGGGTATCCAACAACCTTGGATAAAGGTCCCTTGATTTATACTTTCAAGCAAGTCTGTCTTACCCACACCAGGGTAATCCCTCGATACGAATATCGAAATCTCTGTCTTGTTATCCCTGCAAGCCCTCAACTTCAAGGTAGTTGGAACCTCTGTCTTCTTTAGCAAGGAATCCCTCGAACTTCAAGGTAGTCGGCACCTCTGTCTTCTTATCCCCAGAAGTCCTCGAATGTAATCACCAACATTCATAGTCGCACGAAGAAAAAACTGAATGATCGGTTCAGTACCCACAAGGCATGAAAAGCTTTCTCTATCTAGAAATCACCTTAGCAGTGTGGTCTCTAGATTGATCAACTTCATTGTATTTTGAGCTCTTTCAAATGATCTCCTATTTATAGGATCAGTCGGCCTCCTTTCCAATGGTCATATTTCCCTTAAAATCGGATGGACCTGTACACGTGTAACTTAACCAACGGTTAGTTTATAACTGAATGAACGACATCATTTTATAACAAAACAGGTGTAACAGAAAGTACGACATTGTTTTAAGATTAACTAAAAATTTTGGAGTGAAGGTTCAGTGTCTAAGAAAAATGAAATTTCGGAGTCTAAATAAATTCGGTGTGTAAAAAGCAAAGATGATTAGATTCTGTTTAATAGGAGAATTTGGAATGAGAATTCAGAATGAGAATTCGTAATGAGAATTCGCAATGAGAATTTGTAATCAGATTCTGTAATGGAAATCCGTAATCAGAATTCGTCATTAGAATTCGGTGTCGAACTTCATGAGAATTCGTATCCAGAATTCGGAGTGGAACTTTATTAGAGTTCATATCCAAAATTCAGAGTGGAACGTCATTATAGTTCTCATCTAGAATTCAGAGCCTAAAACAGAATTCTTCATATCAAAGTTTTAAACGATTCCGAGAATTTTGAAATGAATCTGATTCTTGTACTTAAGAAATATATAGATGAAAATATAATAAGTATAATTTTCCTTATAAAAGCGATTTTCCTTATAAAAGCGATTTTCCTTATAAAAGTGATTTTCCTTATAGAAGCGATTTTTCTTATAAAAGCGACTTTCCATATAAAAGCGATTTTCCTTATAAAAGTGATTTTCCTTTTAGAAGCGGTTTTCCTTATAAAAGTGATTTTCCTTATAAAATCAATTTTCCTTATAAAAGTGATTTTCCTTATAAAAGTGATTTTCCCTATAAAAGCGATTTTCCTTAAAGATAAGGTGTTTGTGATTTTGAAAACAATAAGGAATGGAAAAGTCATAAGGAAAACCTTATTGACTCAACAATCTCCCCCTTTTTGGAAAGCACAAACATCCTTACGAAAAAGAAAGTCTAAGAAGAAAGAAAAGGAAAACATCAAGGCTTATCTCCCTTTGCTTATGGATGTTGATGAATACGACTAACTCTCCCTTAGGCTTTGAAACTATAAGTATCGTATTATAGATTTCCGGAATGGTATTCCATTAAGAATAAGAATGTCTTCTTTAATGAAAAACTCCCCCTTTGTTAAGGTTCTTTTTTCCTTTTCCCCTTTGTTAGGGTTTTTTTCCTTTTCCCCTTTGTTATGGTTTTTTTCCTTCTCCCCCTTTGTAATTTTCAAAAAGAATTCGAGGGAATGGAAAATATAACAAAGTGCCTGAAAAATTAGTAACAACAACAAAATAGACGAGCAAGAAAATTTTTCATTAAGTTTGAAAGTTCAAAAACAAGGAAGCTAAGATACAACAAAATATCGGATTTTTCTATTTTGGATGTTTTTACTTTTCCATGAGACCCTTGAGAATAGTCTTTATCTTCTTCATGTATTTATGATCTTCCTCGGCTTTCTTCTCTAACACAAATATTCTTGCACTTTGAGCTTCAATCTTTTCTTCATGGGCGTCAAGCTTTTCTTCCTGAGCTTTCAAAACTTGTTCTTGTTTTAATAACTTCTCTTCAATCTCAATCCGACAATCCCTTTAATTCCTCCAGTTTTGAGCAACAAAATTCTACTTCCCATTCAGATCTCTATCTTCTTGAATCCGGGAATTCTTCTCAGCTATCAACTTTTCTTCAAAGGAAGAAGTAAGTTCATTTAGCTTCCTGTCTTCTATATCAAAAGCATCCTTAACATTATCTTGGAATTCATCAAAGAGCCTCATCTCTTCTACAGTTTTCCTAGACCAACTAGTCATTCTCTTACAAGACCATTTGTGGGATTCATATCCGACAAAAAAAGTTTTGAACTGAGCCTCTATCTCAACACATTTGTCCATAACCATGGATACAGAGTCTGTTTTCTGATTCAAATAGTGTTGAAGCATCTGGCATCTTGAATCAATACTTGAGAAGGTCAGAATGGAACCCACCAACTTCTTTAATGACTGAACAACAATGTCATGCCCCAACGAAGATGATTCCAAATCCAAGACTTTTAATAGAGAATTTTCTTCTTCAAATTGCTCATCCTTCCTCTTAGAAGAATCACCAACTTCCCTTCACTTTATAGCCACTGAGCTCGGGGTATCAACAACAAGTTTCTTTCCCTTGTCCTTTTTCGGAATGGATTCATGTTCCAAGGTTTTCTGTTCTCTATCAGACACTTGAACAATATTGTCTTCATCATCAATAACTTTTTGAGCACCATCCTCTACATTCTGCATTTGAGCAATATCATGTAGAACTTGTTCTTCCTCTTCATGATAATCCACTTCTTGTTCTCCTTTATCCTCATCCTTTCCTGGAGTGACTAACTTAGAGGACTCAGCTTCTAAAGTTTGGAGAGAAAAATGTTCCGAAGGTGTCTCCTTATAATCGTCTACTTGCTTCAATAGATCTCTGGTCTCACCACTACCTTCAAAAACTGCTTCTTCCTCTTTCACTTCCTCAAACTGCTCAACTTCCTCAATATTCTTAGTAACTACCTCTTCCGGAGTGACATAGTTTCATCCTGGAGTTTCATGTAAAGATTCCATAGAGAATGATCTTGGAACTGGAATGTTTGCAGAGACCATCTCATTAAAATTCAACAAAGTCTGATCTACCTCAGCTTCAGACATCTTCTTATTAAGCTTCTTCTATTTCACCTGTTTTACTAATTCATCCGCTATTTTTTCCTTCAAGGCCTTAGCCTCCGCAGGATCCAAGACAAACTGAGGCTCCCCTTGCACTATCTTCTCTTTGATTTCCCTCCACTTAGCAACTACCTCATCAGGGTAAGCTTTCTTCTTTTTCGGTTTTGGAGGTGCGGAATGAACTTCCTTAGATTTGGGATTCCCTGCTTCAACTTCAACTTCTTTCAACTTTCTCTTCTTCAATGGCTTAGAAGATTCGGGTTCACCAACATTCGGAACTGCTTCTTCTTGAACTGGTAAATCAAAGAACTCACCAGTCTTCTTGTCGAAGGCAACATCCATCCTTTTGAGGGTACCATCACTCACCAACATAATTTTGCAAACTCTTGGCTTAGACTTGCAAGCCTACTTGAAAGATTCAAAGAACCAAACTATTAACTTCGAGATGATTGTTGGATACATTATGATCTGAGCTCTCAGATTCCCTTTCTTAACATTCTCAATGGTAATAAGAATGTGTTTCATCAGATTAAACTTCCTTAGATTTATCAGAAAATCTAGAATATAGATCTTTCTCTTCTTCAAACTGTCTTTGTCACCATTTCTCGGTACGATAAATCCTTGTACCCATAATTCTAGAATCTGAAAATTCGTAGACAGAGTAGCAATCTTTGGAGCCTTTTCATCTACCAGTCCGAGAGTCTCCAATGCCTTTTCTTTATTAAAGCTTCCTTTTGAATTTGGTAAAACATGAGAGATGATCTCGACTTCTCCTTCATAGGTCAGCCCTACCAAGCTAGATGCCTTGACATAAGAAAGCTTATAATTCTTTCCATAATACTTAAACGAAAATTTCTCCCTATCATTTTCCTTAAAGAAGGAAACTGTCTCATAGAACTCAAAAAGCATGTTTGAAAATACTTCATCTTGATTCCCAGGCTTAGACACAACAACATATTCCCATCTGTTAAGATTTATGTTCTTGGATATAAGAGAATCATACTTGTTGACGAAATCCGGATGAACCAACCATTCTATATATACTAACCACTTGGAAATCAGTATAGAGGAAGACATGTCTTGAGAAGATGCTTCCACAGACATTTGGATCTGAAGACTTCTGAGAAGTTTGGAACAGAAATTGCTGAATATTGGAATGGCCTTAAAACGGAGAGGCATAGCTTCGAGACACTGGAGCTTGAAAAACTGATGTGGGATGACCATTTGGGGTCCCCTTTATATAGGCAATGATATAACAGTTCATCTTCCTCAGTTGATCGAACGGTTGTAAAAAGCTGAGATCAGATCTGACGGTTGAAAACCAATTCTCAAGAATAATTGAATCCTATCTTTTGAGGTTTTTATTAAAATAAAGATTTAATAAAACTATAATCCGAAAACAAAATATAAGAATGTACCAGCTAATAAAATATGATTATGAAAACATGAGTAAGGAAATCATACCTTTTAGATTAGGTTAGGATGATTATTCGTAATGGGTAACATTATTCTTAAAAAAATTGACTACAAAAAATCTTTATTACGAAAAGACATAGTTCACAAAATTCTCTATGAAAAACTCACCAAAGAAAATAAAAAATTCATTACAATATTTTTATCATGAAAATTTCATTACAAAAGTTGAATACGAAAATCTCATTATGAAATTATAGGTACGAAAATCTCGTTACGGAAACACCAGTATGAAATTTTCCATTCCGGAAGTTTTTAATACGAAAATTTCCATTCCAGAACTTTTCTATACTAAAATATCCATTCTGGAAAATTTTGTTTCCGAAAATTCCCATTCCGGAAATGTTAGTTCCAAAAAGTTTGAAAAACTAACTTTGAATAATTTAGTTACTCTAATAATCAAATGTACTCCCCCTATGAAAAGGAGTTTATTACTGTAAGGAGACTTTTTCAACAGAAAGTTAATTAAGAAAGATTACCTTACGGTTATCATTCCTAACTTCTGTTTAATGTATTCAAATCTAACAGAAGGCAATGATTTTGTGAAAATATCAGCAAGTTGATCTTCCGTTCTGATAAACTGAAGAATAATATATCTTTTTAGTGTGTGATCCCTAAGAAAGTGATGCCTAATATCTATGTGTTTTGCACGAGAGTGATGTGCAGGGTTCTTACTTAGGGCAATGGCACTTGTGTTATCACACAAAATTTGATTTTTAGTAAAACTCAAGCCATAGTCTGTGAGTGTGTGTTGCATCCACAACACTTGAGCACAACAACTTCCAGCTGCTACATATTCGACTTCAGCAGTGGAAAGTGATATAGAATGTTGCTTCTTGCAAGACCAAGAAACTAGTGAATCTCTTAAGAAATGAAAAGTTCCGGATGTACTGTTTCTATCCATTCTACATCCACCAAACACTACTGGAAATCACATTTTTACCAACGCTTATATCCCAACGGTTTGATAAACCATTGGGAATGGTTATGTATACCAATGGTTATAGGGAAACCATTGGTATAGAGGCTTTTGTGAAGAAATTTACCAATGGTTTTACAAACCGTTGGTATAGGACTCAATTAAGACACCATTGATAATCGTTGGTATATGTTGGAATTTATGCCACCTTTCACCAACGGTTTAATGAAACCGTTGGTATAGGACTACATTCCCAATGGTTTTTAAAAACCGTTGGGAATGTTTTCCCCTAAATCCAGTTCGGGTGTCCAGTATCCCCTCCGCTCGATTGTAGTCCCCCTCCGCTCAACTGCAGCCCTAAATTGAAGCTCTACCAATGCTCTCTCATTACCCAGTCACCAAAACTCCATCTATACTCTTCAATCAAACAATATTTCTGTTCTACACTTCAAATATGTATGTTCTACCTCAGTTATAATGTTCTTCATCTATTTTTTTTATTTTCTACTTTGATTTGACCTAAACGTCTGGGATATCTCTATACAAAGACTCTGAAACTTGTTCCACTCATAGATCCATCTTAAATCAATCAATTTTGTAGTTTTACACTCTAAATCTGTAAGTACTACCTTAGTTTTAATGTTTTGCATCTATTATTTTTGTTTTCTAGTTTTAATTTGGTCTAAACTAGGTTGTGTTGTTTATGGCATGTGAAGGTTGGTGATATTGAGGATGAATTGGATGTTGGTTGGGTGATGGATTGGAATTGTGATGTTTTTTTGATTAATTTTAGTTAATTTTCAATGAATTATTTGGGTATTTCCTCCCTTTAACAGAGACCCCACTCCTCATGGACCCTGGACACCCCCCCTTTGGACCCTGAACAGTCCCCCCCCCTCCTGGAACATGGATAGCCTGGCCCCCCTCTTTCCTAAAACATGGACAGCCCCCCTCTTGGACCCTAGACAACCCTCCTCCACCCTCCTCCCTGGACCTTGTATAGTCCCACTCCTTCCTGGACCCTAGGAAGCCCCCCACCCTCCACCATGGACCCTGGATAGCCCCCCTTCTCGTTGACCCTGGACAGCCCCCCACCCCCCTTCCTGGACCCTGGACAGCCCCCCACCCCTCCTCCTAGAACTTGGACATCCCCCTCACCCCCCTCCTCAACCACTAAATACCCCCCCACTTCAAAACATTGACCACCAAACTTGGACATGCTGGATTTTCTCTAAAAAGATAGATTTGATCCTCAAACCACCTCAATAATATCCTAAACAATTCTTATAATGTGGTTTTCACCACCTAGCATCGAATTGTATTCCAAGTCACTAGTCTATCCTCCCTTGGCTAGATTTTACAAAAATCATTCAACCTTAAGGATCTAAATAAAAATAAATTGATATAAGACATTTGATAATGGATTAAAATTTCAAATTGGGATCCAATGAGGAATATTTGAGATATTATGCATCATGTCCATGAGTAAATCCATTTTTATATATCCGATAAGTTATTTTTCACAATTTTCACATATTAAATGTTTGTAAAAATGGGATAAACATTTATAAATGTTCTAATATATAAAAATGAATCTATTTGTGGATGCAGCTTAACCAACAATGTCTAGCTTGTCTACCTCTTCCATGATCATCGATGTGCACGTCCCGTCTCCATCTGACCTCGCACGACGGGTGACTCAGAATATGGCTGATGACGAGCACCAGATTCTCTTACTTCCACACCAGATTCATGCCCGCTATGCTCTTGAAGTGATCAATCCCACTAAGCGTCCCTATGATCTTGATGACACAACCACCAGTTCTTGTAAGAGGCAGAGGAGTTTTGAGCTGATGGACCAAGACAATTGACCAGTGTCCATCCATCTGGATGAAGACATAAAACTTAGCGCTTCCTAGGAGGCAACCCATGTTCTAGAGTTTCATCATTTTGATTTTTTTACTTTGTTTTAGGAAATAAACATGACATGTATGCAACAATTTTTTAGCTGCTTCTGATTTGTATGTGCACTTGTCATTACTCTGCATGACTGATTCTATTTTGTCTGATCCTTGGTGTTATTTTTTATGACATTATGTGGCTATGTGCTATCTATGTGTAGATTTTATAGGTACATAAGTATGTGCACTTTTCATTATTCCATTCTTTCAGTGCTTAGGCTGATGGTACGAGGGAGGTTCGTACCAGAGGTAGACGAGCATCTCCGCGTACCCGACTAGACCCTTCCCCTCCGACCAAACGCATTCGTATTCTATTGAAAATTAATGGAAACGATCCATGGGTCAAATGTGACGTGTATAAGTCAACCTCACTTCAATAAAAGGCATGGTGTGGCCAGGATCACTCAAACTGCCTCTCTTTTGTTCAAAATTGACTTATTTTCAAGTGAAATCAACAACTGACATATGGGAAACCGACCAAACGCCTTCAGATTGTGTTGAAACTTTAGGAAAACGATCCATGGGTCATATGTGACATGTAAAAGTCAACTCCACCTCAATCTGATGCGCGGTGTGGCTGGTATCACTCCAAGTGTATGTATTTTGTTTAAAATGGACAATATTTTACGTACATATACCAATCCAATCAAACAAAATTTTATTGTGTTGATACTTTTTTCAAAATGATCCATGACTCATATGTGTTGTGTACAAGTCAACCTCCCCTCAATTAGAGGCTCGGTGTGGCCGATACCACTAAATGTGCCTCTGTTTTTTTAAAAAAGGACTTAATTTTATGTGAAATCAACAACTGACATACGAAAAACCGACCAAACACATTTTGATTCTATTTAAACTTAAGGAAAACGATCCATGAGTCAAATGTGACGTGTATAAGTCAACTCCGCCTCAATATGAGGCTCAGTGTGGCCGACACCACTCAAAATGCCTCTGTTTTGTTAAAAATGAACTTAATTTTAAGTGATATCAACAACTGACATACGGTAAACTGACCAAACGCATTCAAATTATATTGATACTATAGGACAACAATACATGGGCCATATGTGACATTTACGAGTCAATCCATCCTCAATCCAAGACACGGTGTGGACGGTACCATTCAAAATGTCTCTTTTTTGTTCCAAATGACTTTAATTTTAAGTGAAAACAACAACTGGCATAAGGAAAACCGACCAAATGCGTTACAAATCTGTTGAAACTTTTGTAAAATGATCCATGGGTCGTATGTGATGCGTATGAGTCAACCTCGCCTCAATCCAAGGCACAATGTGTCCAGAACCACCCAAATTGTCCCTCTTTTGTTTAAAATGGACAATATTTTACGTACATAAGTCAAACCGATCAAATGGATTCTGATTGTGTTGATACTTTTTAACAACGATACATGACTCATATGTGATGTGTAAGAGTCAACCCCGCCTCAATTAGAGGCCCGGTGTTGCCGACACCAATCAAAGTGCCTCTGTTTTGTTAAAAATGGACTTAATGTTAAGTGAAATCAACAACTGACATACGGAAAACCGACCAAACGCATTTGGATTATATTGAAACTTAAGGAAAACGATCCATGAGTCAAATGTGATGATTAAATGTGAACCCCGCCTCAATAAGAGGCTCGGTGTGGCCAACACAACTCAAAATGCCTCTATTTTGTTAAAAATAGACTTAATTTTAAGTGAAATCAACAACTAACATACAGTAAACTGACCAAACGCATTCGGATTCTGTTGATACTATAGGAAAACGATCCATGGGTCATATGTGACGTGTACGAGACAACCCCGCCTTAATCAAAGGCGCGGTGTGGACGGTACCATTCAAAATGTCTCGCTTTTGTTCAAAATGACTTTAATTTTAAGTGAAAACAAGAACTGGCATATGAAAAACCAACCAAATGCCTTCTTGAATCTATTGAAACTTTAGGAAAACGATCCATGGGTCATATGTGACGTGTACGAGTCAACTTCGCCTCAATACAAGGCACCGTGTGTCCAGGACCACCCAAACTGCTTCTCTTTTGTTCAAAATGTACAATATTTTATGTACATACGCCAAACCGATCAAACAGATTCTGATTATGATGAAACTTTAAGAAAATGATCCATGGCTCATATGTGATGTGTAAGAGTCATCCCCGCCTCAATCTGAGGCCTGGTTTGTCCGATACCACTCAAAGTGCCTCTCTTTTGTTTAAAATGAACTTAATTTTTAGTGAAAACAACAACTGACATAAGCCAATCCGACCAAAGACCTTTGGATTCTATTGAAACTTTAGTAAAACGATCCATGGGTCATATGTGACATGTACGAGTCAAACCTGCCTCAATTAGAGCCGCGATGTGGCTAGGACCACTCAAACTATCTCTCTTTTGTTGAAAATGGACTAAATTATAAGTGAAATCAACAACAATCATACGGTAAATCAACCAAATGCCTTCAAATTCTATTGAAACTTTAGGAAAATGATACATGGGTCAAATTTGATGTGTACGAGTCAATCCTGACTCAATATGAGGTGCGATGTGTCTGACACCACCCAAACCATCTCTCTTATGTATAAAATGGACAATATTTTACGTACATATGCTAAACCGATCAAACAGATTCTGATTGTGTTAAACAATTAGGACAATTATCCATGGATCATATGTGACATGTACGAGTAAACCCCGCCTCAATACTAGGCCCGATGTGGCCGACACCACTCAAAGTGCCTCTCTTTTGTTTAAAAGGGACTTAATTTTAAGTGAAAACAACAATTGACATAATCCAAACCGACCAAACGCCTTCAGATTATGTTGAAACTTTAGAAAAACGATCCATGGGACATATGTGACATGTACGAGTCAACCCTTCTTAAATCCGAGCCGCGGTGTGGCTGGGACCACTCAAAATGTCTCTCTTTTGTTGAAAATGGACATAATTTTAAGTGAAAACAACAACTAACACACGCCAAACCAACAAAACGACTTCGAATTCTGTTGAAACTATAGGAAAACGATCCATGGATCATATGTGATGTGTATGAGTCAACCCCACCTCAATCTGAGCCGCAGAGTGACCGAGACCACTCAAACTGTCTCTCTTTTGTTCAAAATGGACTAAATTATAAGTGAAATCAACAACTGACATATGGGAAACCGACCAAAAGCCTTCGGATTCTGTTGAAACTTTATTAAAATGATCCATGGGTCATATTTGATGTGTATGATTCAACCCCGCCTCAATCCGAGACACTGTGTGGCCGGGACCACCCAAACTGCCTCTCTTTTGTTCAAAATGGACAATATTTTACATACATATTCCAATCCGATCAAACAGGATCTAATTGTGTTGAAACTTTATGAAAATGATCCATGGATCATATGTGACGTGTATGAGTCAACCCCACCTCAATCTGAGGCCCGGTGTGGCCGACACCACTCAAAGTGCCTCTGTTTTGTTTAAAATGGACATAATTTTAAGTGAAAACAACAACTGACATACGCCAAACCTATCAAATGCCTAGGGATTCTATTGAAACTTTAGTAAAATGATCCATGGGTCATATTTGACGTGTACGAGTCAACCCCGCCACAATCTGAGCCGCACTATGACCGGGACCACTCAAATTGTCTCTCTTTTGTTTAAAATGGACTAAATTGTTAGTGAAATCAACAACTGACATACGGGAAACCAACCAAATGCCTTCGGATTCTGTTGAAACATTAGGAAAACGATCTATGGATCAAATGAGACATGTAAGAGTCAACCCCGCCTCAATCTGAGGCACCGTGGGGCCGGGACCACCCAAACTGCCTCTCTTTTGTTCCAAATGGACAATATTTTATGTACATACTCCAAACCGATCAAATGGATTCTAATTGTGTTGAAACATTAGGAAAATTAATCATGGATCATATGTAATGTGTACGAGTCAACCCCACCTCAATCTGAGGCCCGGTGTGGCTGAGACCACTCAAAGTGCCTCTTTTTTTCTTAAAATGTACTTAATTTTAAGTGAAAACAACAACTGTCATACGGAAAACTAACCAAACGCCTACGGATTCTGTTGAAACTTTAGGACAATGATCCATGAGTCATATGTGACGTGTAAAAGTCAACCTATCCTCAATCTGAGCCACGATGTGGCTGGAACCACTAAAAATGTCTCTCTTTTGTTGAAAATGGACTAAATTGTAAGTGAAATCAACAACTGTCATACGGGAAACTGACCAAATGACTTTCGATTCTATTGAAACTTTAGGAAAACGATCCATGGTTCATATGTGATGTGTACGAGTCAATCCCTCCACAATCTGAGGCACGGTGTGGCCGACACCACCCAAACTATCTCTCTTATGTAAAAAATGGACAATATTTTATGTACATACGCCAAACCGATCAAATGGATTCTGATTGTGTTGAAACATTAGGACAATGATCCATGGATTATATGTGACGTGTATGAGTCAACCTTGCCTCAATCTGAGGCCCGGTGTGGCTGACACCACTCAAAGTTTCTCGCTTTTGTTTAAAATGGTCTTAATTTTAAGTGAAAACAACAACTGACATACACCAAATAAACCAAATGGCTTAGGATTATACTAAAACTTTAGAAAAACGATCCATGGGACATATTTGAAATGTAACAGTCAACTCCTACTCAATCTGAGTAGTGGTGTGGCCAGGACCACTCAAACTATCTCTCTTTTGTTCAAAATGGACTAAATTGTAAGTGATATCAACAACTAACATACGGGAAATGGACCAAACGCCTTCAGATTCTGTTGAAACTTTAGGAAAACGATCCATTGGTCATATGTGTCGTGTACGAGTCAACCCTGCCTCAATCAGAGGAACCGTGGGGCCGGGACCACCCAAACTGCCTCTCTTTTGTTCAAAATTGACAATATTTTATGTACATACGCCAAACCGATCAAACAAATTATGATTGTGTTTAAACTTTATTAAAATGATCCATGGATCATATGTGACGTGTAAGAGTCAACCCTGCCTCAATATGACGCCCGGTGTGGCCGACACCACTCAAAGTGGCTCTCTTTTTTTAAAATGTACTTAATTTTAAGTGAAAACAACAACTGACATACGAGAAACTGACCAAACGCCTACGGATTATTTTAAAAAATTAGTACAACAATACATGGGTCATATGTGAAGTGTACGAGTCAACCCCACCACAAACTAAGCCGTGGTGTGGTCGGGACTACTCAAACTGTCTCTCTTTTGTTCAAAATGGACTAAATTGTAAGTGAAATCAACAACTGACATATGGGAAACGAACCAAATTCCTTCAGATTCTATTAAAACTTTATAAGAACGATCCATGGGTCATATGTGATGTGTACGATTCAACCCTGCCTCAATAAGAGGCACTGTGAGGCCGGGACCACCCAAACTGCCTCGCTTTTGTTCAAAATGGACAATATTTTACGTACATACGCCAAACCGATCAAACAGATTCTGATTGTGTTTAAACATTATGAAAATGATCCATGGATCATATGTGACGTGTAATAATTAACTTTGCCTCAATACGAGGCCCAGTGTGGCCAACACCACTCAAAGTGCCTCTCCTTTTTTTTAAATGGACATAATTTTAAGTGAAAACAACAACTGACCTAAGCCAAACTGACCTAACGCCTTCGTATTCTGTTGAAACTTTAGGAAAACGATTCATGGGACATATGTGATGTGTAAAAGTGAACCCTGCCTCAATCCGAGCCGCGGTGTGGCCGGGACCACTAAAATTGTCTCTCTTTTGTTCAAAATGGACTAAATTGTAAGTGAAATCAACAAATGTCATACGGGAAACCGAACAAATGCTTTGGGATTCTTTTGAAACTTTAGGAAAATGATCCAAGGGTCATATTTGATGTGTAAGAGTCAACCCCACCTCAATACGAGGTGCGGTGTGGCCAAGACCACCCAAACTGCCTCTCTTTTGTTCCAAATGGACAATATTTTATGTACATACGCCAAACCAATCAAACGGATTATGATTGTGTTGAAACATTAGGAAAATGATCCATGGATCATATGTGATGCGTACGAGTCAACCCCGCCTTAATACGAGGCCCGGTGTGGCCGACACCACTCAAAGTGCCTCTATTTTGTTTAAAATGGACTTAATTTTAAGTGAAAACAACAACTGACATACTGGAAACCATCCAAATGCCTACGAATTCTGTTGAAACTTTAGTAAAAGAATACATGGGTCATATGTGACTTGTAAGAGTCAACCCTTCCTCAATCCAAGCTGCGGTGTGGCCTGTACCACTCAAACTGTCTCTCTTTTGTTGAAAATGGACTAAATTGTAAGTGAAATCAACAATTGACATACGAGAAACCTACCAAAAAACTTCGGATTCTGTTGAAATGTTATTAAAACGATCCATGGGTCATATGTGATGTGTACGAGTCAACCCTTCTTTAATCTGAGGTGTTGTGTGGCCGGTACCATCCAAAATTCCTCTCTTCTGTTCAAAATGGACAATATTTTACGTATATACATCAAACCGATCAAAAGGATTCTGATTGTGTTTATACTTTAGGAAAATGATCCATGGATCATATGTGACACGTACGAGTCAACCCCGCCTCAATCCAAGGCCCGTTGTGGCCGACACCACTCATAGTGTATCTCTTTTGTTTAAAATATACATCATTTTAACTGAAAAGAACAACTGTCATACAGAAAAATGACCAAACGCATTTGGAATCGGTTGAAACATTAGTACAATTATCCATTGGTCATATGTGACGTGTACGAGTCAACCCCACCCCAATCCAAGGAACGGTGAGGCCGGAACCACTCGAAGTGTCTCTCTTTTGTTTCAAAAGGACATCATTTTTAGTGAAAACGACAACTGACATACGGAAAACTGACAAAATGCATTCGTATTCCATTGAAACGATAGGAAAACAATACATGAGTCATATGTGACGTGTAAGAGTCAACCCCACCTAAATTCGAGGAGCAGTGTGGCCAGAACCACTCGAAGTGTCTCTCTATAGTTTAAAATGGACTACATTTTAAGTGAAAAGAACAACTGACATACGAAAAACTGACCAAACACATTCAGATTCTATATATACTTAAGAAAAAGAATCCATGGGTCATTTGTGACGTGTATGAGTCAACCGCGCCTCAACACAATCCTTGGTGTGGCCGACACGACTCAAAGTGACTCACTTTTCTTTGAAATGGAAAACATTTTAAGTGAAAACAACAACTGACATACTAAAACCCCACAAAATGCATTTGGATTCCGTTGAAACTTTAGGAAAACAATCCATGGTTCATTTTTGATGTTTATGAGTCAACTACGCCTCAATATGAGCCTTGGTGTGGCCAGGACAACTCAAAGTGACTCACTTTTCTTTGAATTGGAAACCATTTTAAGTGAAAACAACAACTCACATACTAAAAACTGACCAAATGCATTAGGATTTCGTTGAAACTTTAGATCAACGATCCATGGGTCATTTGTGACGTGTAAGAGTCAACCCCACCTCAATCCGAGTTGCGGTGTGGCCAGGATCACTCTAAGTGTATCTCTATAGTTTAAAATGGACTTCATTTTAAGTGAAAAGAACAACTGACAAACGGAAAACCGACCAAACACATTCGGATTGTGTTGATACTTTAGGACAAGGATCCATGGGTCATTTGTAACATGTAATAGTAAACCGTACCTCAATCTGAGCCTCGGTGTGGCCTCCAAAACTCAAAGTGGATCACTTTTATTTGAAATGGAAAGCATTTTAAGTGAAAACAACAACTAACATACGAAAAACTGACCAAACACATTCGGATTCTATTGAAACATTAGGAAAACGATCCATGGGTTATTTTTTACGTTTACGAGTCAACCACACCTCAATCCGAGTCGCGTTGTGGCAGTTATCACTCAAAAATTTCATTTTTTTAAATGAACCACATTTTATGTCATAATAACTAGCATACGGAAAACCAACAAAACCCTTTCGGAATATGTTGATACTTTATGAAAATGATCAATGGGTCATGTGTGATGTGAACTAGTCAATCATTCCTCAATAAGAGGCATGTTGTGACCGGTACTACTCCAAGTAAATGTATTTTGTTTAAAATGGATATCATATATAGTAAAAACACCTGTATAGAAAAAACCGATCAAATTATGAATTGAATTCCAAATTTCACATATAATTTTCATCTAAATTTGAAATTGAATTCTAAATGAATTTTAAAATGAATTCTATATGAATTCTAAATGAATTTTAAAATGAATTCTAAATTATGTATCTTTATAATTACGTTTTGAATTCTGATTTAATTCCGAATGTGTATAGTTTCAGGATGTATTATATGTCAAATGTATATGAATTTGTTTTTTATATGTATATGTTATTTGGTTATTGCAGGTAAAGGAGAGGGATTGAAGAATCATAGGTGAATGGAGACCCTGCTCTTCACCTGTGCAAATTGCATGTGGCCTCACCTGTGCAAATTGCAGGTTGTTGTGCAAATTGCAGGCTGCTATGCAATTTTCACAGCATAGGCTATGCCAATGGTTTGAAACCTTTGGAATAGTCTTCTATGGAGGTTTATACCAACGGTTCAGATGGAACCGTTGTTATAAACTATTTACCAACGGTTTCAAACCGTTGGGAAAAGATGTATAGTTGGATTTTTCCCAATGGTTTTGAGTGAACCGTTGGGAAAAGCTAGAGATTTTGTTGGGTTTTCTCAACGGTTTACTTAAAATCGTTGGGAAAACATATGCCAACGGTTAATGTAAACCATTGAACCCAACGGTTCTTTGTAAACCATTGGGAAAACTTTTCCCAACGGCTTACTTTCCTACGGTTTGCAGAACCGTTGGGATAGATATTCCCAACGGTTCTGCAGCCTTTCCCAACAGTTATGAACCATTGGAAATGCCTCTTTTTCCAGTAGTGAAAGTCAGCATCAGAAAATATTTTTAGAACAAAATCATTTCCAGAAGTATAAAATAATCCTAAATCCATGGTACCCTTGAGGTAGCGAAAAATTCTTTTTACTGCCTTTAAGTGCGATTCCTTAGGATTGGATTGATATCTTGCACATAAGCATACTGAGAACATTAAGTCTGGTTGACTACCTATTAAGTAAAGTAAACTTCCTATCATACCTCTAAAAGATGTTTGATCTACTGGTTTCCCAGCTTCATCAAGATCTAAAGAGTTTGAGGTACCAATGGGAGTACTTATACTCTTAGTGTTGTCATAAACATACTTTTTGAGAAGATATTTAATATACTTATGTTGAGATATGTAGGTTCCTTCTGGTTTTTGAGAAATTTGAAAACCAAGGAAAAAATTTAACTCACCCATCATACTCATTTTAAAACTCAGATTTCATTAGACTTGCAAAAGAGTCGGTTAAAGATTGCTGAGTTGAACCAAATATGATGTCATCAACATAAATTTGAACAATCAAAACATTTTTCTTATCTTTATTTATAAAAAGGTTTGGATCTGCATTTCCCTTAACATAGTTATTTTGAAGAAAAAATCCAGTGAGTCTATCATACCATGCTCGTGGGGCTTGTTTAAGACCATACAGAGCTTTGGTAAGTCTAAAAACATGATCAGGATGTTTTTTATCTTCAAATCCAGGAGGTTGTTCAACAAAAACTTCCTCTTGGACATAACCATTAAGAAAATCACATTTCACATCCATTTGAAATTTTTTGAAATTAATGAATGCTGCAAAGGCAAGTAGAGTACGGATAGATTCAAGTCTAGCTACCGGAGCATAGGTTTCTTCATAGTCTATTACCTCTTGCTGATTATAGCATTTAGCAACAATTCTAGCTTTATTTCTTACTATGACTCCATTTTCATCACATTTGTTCTTGAAGACCCACTTTACTCCAATAACAGAAGTTTCCTTAGGTCATTCAACCAAGACCCAGACTTTGTTCCTTTCAAATTCATTTAGTTCATCTTGCATAGCTTTGATCCAATCATCATCACCTAAAGCTTCATCAGTGCTTTTTGGTTCTAATTGGAAAAGAAATGCTAGATGTTCTATTTCATTTTTTAAGGAACTTCTAGTTCTTACAGGTTGATTTACGTCACCAATGATACTATCACTGGGATGATTCTTAAGAAACAACTGATTTGGGTTTTGAAAAGCCTGTTCATCAACATAGGGTAGAAAGTCCTCTGGGGTAAATGTTTCAAAAGTATATTATTGAAAATTTTCCTTATCAGAAGGATATTCTATCAAGGATTGACAATCAGTTTTTGAAAACACATCCGAGGATGAAGATTGGAATGGTTTAAAAACAAAAGGATCAGACTCATCAAATTTTACATGTATTGTTTCTTCAACAGTACATGTATTTTTATTGAAAACTCTATATGCCTTAGAAGTTGTGGAGTAGCCTAACAAAATTCCATCATCAGATTTTGGTGTGAATTTATGTAGATTATCTTTAGTATTCAGAATGAATACTTTTCAACCAAAAAACTTGAAGTAGGATTGTCTTGGTTTTCTACCATTCCATAACTCATAAAGTGTTTTATTAAGAAAATGTCTAATCAAAACTCGATTTGTAGTATAACACTAAGTACTTATAGCTTCATCCCATAAATGTCTAGATATAGAATATTTACTCAACATGGTTCTAGCTATCTCTTGAAGAATTATATTTCTTCATTCAACTACACCATTCTATTTAGGAGTTCTAGGTGCTGAAAAATTGTGAGTAATACCTTTTCTACTACAAAAAGTTTCAAAATCAGAATTTTGAAATTCTCCTCCATGATCACTATGAATTGTTTTCAATGGAAGTTTTTTCTCATTTTTAACTTGAGCTCTAAAAATTTTGAAATAAGAAAAAGCTTCAGACTTCATTTCTAGAAAATAAACCCAAGTAAATCTAGTGTAATCATCAACTAGAACAAACACATAGTATTTGCCTCCAATACTTCCAGTTAGTGTTGGACCAAAAAGATCCATGTGCACTAACTACAATGCATCAGTTTTTGAGACTTCACCGATTGATTTAAAACTAGATTTCTGTTTCTTTCCATATTGACAAGGATTACAAACTTTAGAATAATCAAATCTAAGCTCCAGTAGATCTTTAACTAGTTTCTTCTTAGAGAGTTTGCATAAGTTCCTAAGGTTACAGTGACCTAGTCTTCTATTCCATAACCAGGAATGATCTTCCATTGCACTTAGGTAAGGTAATTCTTGGCTCCTGAGGTCTTTTAAATTTAAGGTGTAAACATTCTCTTGCCTATTGGCTGAGAGAATAAATTCTTCCTTGGAATTGTGAACTAAGCACTTATCATTCCTAAAATTCACAAGGTATCCTTCATCACATAACTGACTTATGCTAATGAGGTTATGCTTAAGACCCTTAACAAAGAGAACATTTGAAATCAAAGTTTTACCTAGAAGAACAATATTAACAATACCAACAATTTCTCCCTTATCATTATCTCCGAAAGTTACCTTTCCTCTTTTCATTTTGATAATCTTTTCAAAATAGATTTTGTTACCAATCATGTGCTGGGAACATCCACTATCCATGTACCATGTGTTGCTGTTTGTACTCTCATTATTTTCTTGAAATCAAGAAGAGAATTAGACTTTCGGAATCCAAACTTGTGTGGATCCGAGATTTCCAAACAACAAAATTTTAGGAACCCACATCTTCTTAGAGAAATAAGCTTTGTGAAATCCTAGAGATTGGGTTTTGTTTAAGGAAAAATTCTTTGCCCAGTGACCACCACATTGACACTTGGTACAAAATGGGGCACTTTGAGGAACAAAATAATTGTTACTGAAAATAGGTTTTTCATGGGTATAACCACATCCGGATTTATTTCTTAAAGGTCGTATTTGGGAATACATTTTATCAAAATTTTCTTTACCATGGGTAAAGTTTGATAAACACTTATTTATGGAAAAGATTTCGGACTTAAGTTTTATAACCAAGTTTTTATCTTCAAAATCATTATATTTAGAACTAGAGCTAGGCTCGAAAACATTTTTCTTAGAAATTAATTTTTCTAACTCTTTAGAAAGTTTATTCTTCTCAGAATTTACTTCCTCAAGATTTTTTGAAATACTTTCAAAATCAGCATTTTTTCTATCAAGATCTTTAGAAAGATCTGATATTTCTTTCGTAAGAATATAATTCCTAGAGTTTTCCTTATCAAGTTTCTTATTGAGTTTATAGTTCTCAATCTCAATAAGTTCAGCAAACCTAGAAACTTCTTCATAGGTAGGTGAAATATTTTCTTCATCAGAAGAGGATTCTTTATCAAAAGACTTATAATACTTACTATCATTAGAATTTAAAGATACATTGGTCAATGATTCATCATTTTGTACATTAGCCATAAAGCAATGATTGTCAATAGGTATTCTGGCTATAAGACCAAGATTATTCTGTCCTGAAGATTCATAATCAGAAGATTCATCTGAAGAGTCACCACCACTGGCACTCCAAGTATCACTAGCTTTCAGAATTTTCTTAGCATTGGCTTTATAATACTTCTTTCTGTTCCTGTCTGAATGCCTTTCTTTCCTTTCTTTCTTTTTGAGTAGAGGACAATCTAGTATAATATGTCCATCTCTCTTGCATTCATAACACGTGAATTCTCCATATTTTCTATCTTTACTTTCCTTTTTCTTATACTTGTATTGGAAACTTCTTTGGCCAGCTATCTTGTTCATCCTTCGAGAAAGATTTTCTAACTCATTTTCTGAGATTTCACTTTCACTAGAATCTGATTGGATAATAACTTTCTTAGACTTGGATCTGGTTACCCTCTCAGGAGTCTTAGCTTTCATCTGATTTGATGTTGTTGTAAAAGCAACAGTACCATTTCCATTTTTCTTTTTGATGTTGTCAGCATATCTATTCATTCTTGTTTCATGTTGGAGAAGAGTTCCAAATAACTCATCAAGAGAAATTAGAGTGACCTTCCTATTCTCATCTATAGCAGTTATCTTTGATTCCCACTCATTGGGCATAATATCAATTATCTTATCCACAATTGCTTCATCATCTAACCCTTTCTCTCCCATAGACAGTAAACTATTGACTATAATCATAAATCTCTGTTGAACTTTATAGATTGGTTCACCATAAGGAAAATTGAAGCCATGGTATTCAGCTCTAAGCATTGCTCTTTTAGTCTCAATCAGCTTAGAAGTTCCAAAGTGTGTAACCTCTAACTTCTTCCAGATACAATTAGCTGCTTCACAAGAAGAAATTTGGCTATATATATTTCTAGTCATTGAACATAGTAAAGTACTGCATACCTTAAAATTGAGTTGATACTCTTGCTTTTCCTGGTTAGTGAAAGTTCTATCTTCCTTATCAAGAATTTTATAATCTCTGGTAAGCATAACAAAGTTGTCCACTCCAATATTGATAACAAAATTCATCATTCGATCTCTCCAGTACTCATAGTCATTACCATCAAATATTGGTGGTCTTGTAGGATTTAGATTATCAATGGAGCCAACATTGATTCCTGCCATACTTAATATAACCGTCGGCACACAAACTTGTTAGTAAAAAAATTTGTAATCACAAAGTTCATAATGACAAAGTTCTTTCTAATCAAGTATGAATAATAAAGGAAAATGAAAAAGAAAAACTTATATGTGAGTATAAGTATTTCAAAAACCTCCCTTTGATACCAATTGTAGGATCAAAATAATGATGTAGATGCTCAATATACAAGAGGGGGTGAATTTTATACTTTAAAAATTTCCTTAAACAAAGGAAAGAGATATGTTTAACAAAGTTAAAATAAGAAAATTCACAACACCTCTAACACCAAATGAAAAATTGGAATAAGGAATGAAGTTATAAACTTCAAGTTCTATTTACTTTCTTAAAACTAGAAAGAGATTCCGAAAGTAGGTTCCGGAAATATGGATCCGGAAATTGAAACTTAACTAAAGACTACAATATGAGATTCTACCTTAAAGCATATAGAATCTAAATTTATCAAAGTACAAGTAAGGAAGTATAAGAAAGTTATACATTCCTTACAATACAATATACAGTGGAAAAAAACATGTAGTATAACTACAAGTAACAAGATATAAGTCTTTTAACCCAAAGAGAAGGGTATCAAACAACCTTGGATAAAGGTCCCTTGATTTATACTTTCAAGCAAGTCTGTCTTACCCACACTAGGGTAAGCCCTCGGTACGAATATCGGAGTCTCTGTCTTGCTATCCCTGTAAGCCCTCAACTTCAAGGTAGTTATAACCTCTGTCTTCCTCAGCAAGGAAGCCCTCGAACTTCAAGGAAGTCGGCACCTCTGTCTTCCTATCCCCAGAAGTCCTCTAATGTAATCACCAACATTCGGAGTCGCACGAAGCAAAAACTGAATGAGCGGTTCAGTACGCACAAGGCATGAAAATACTTCTCTCTCTATAATTCACCTTAGTAGTGTGTGGTCTCTAGATTTATCAACATAATTGTATTTTGAGCTCTTTTAAATGAGATCGTATTTATAGGCTCAGTCGGCCCCCTTTCCAACGGTCATATTTCCCTTATAAATCAGAGGGACCTGTACACGTGTAACTTAACCAACGGTTAGTTTATAATGGAATGAATGACATCATTTTATAACAAAACATGTGTAACAGAAATTACGACATTGTTTTAAGATTAACTAAAAAGTTAGGAGTGAAGGTTCAGAGTCTAAGCAAAATTAAAGTTTGGAGTATAAATAAATTCGGTGTGTATAAAGAAAAGATGATCAGATTATGTTTAATAGGAGAATTCGGAATGAGAATTCGGAATGTGAATTCATAATGAGAATTCGGAATGTGAATTCATAATGAGAATTCGTAATGAGAATTTGTAATCAGATTCTGTAATGGAAATTCGTAATCAGAATTCATCATTAGAATTCAGTGTCGAACTTCATGAGAATTCGTATCCAAAATTCGGAGGGGAACTTTATTAGAGTTCATATCCAAAATTCAGAGTGGAACTTCCTTACAGTTCTCATCCAGAATTCGGAGCCTAAAATAGAATGCTTCATATCAAAGTTTTAAACGATTCCGAGAATTTAGAAATGAATCTGATTCTTATACATAAGAAATATATGGATGAAAATATGATAAGGATAATTTTCCTTATAAAAGCGATTTTCCTTATAAAAGTGATTTTCATTATAAAAGCGATTTTCCTTATAAAAGCGATTTTCCTTATAAAAGAGATTTTCCTTATAAAAGCGATTTTCCTTATAAAAGTGATTTTCCTTATAAAAGTCGTTTTCCTTATAAAAGCTATTTTCCTTATAAAAGCGATTTTGCTTACAAAAGCGATTTTCCATATAAAAGTGATTTTCCTTATAAAAGCGATTTTCCTTAAAGATAAGGTGTTTGTGATTTTCAAAACAAGAAGGAATGGAAAAGTCATAAGGAAAACCTTATTGACTCAACAGTTTTTTATAGGGATTGGGGTTTTTGGTTTTTTTAGGCATGGGGGTTTATGGTTTCGAGGGGTTGAGGGTTTATGGTTATATGGGGTTGTGGGTTTTGGGTCATATGGGCCTTAGGATTTAGGGTTTTCTAGGGATATTCGTTTAGGATGTTCTAAGGATGAGGATTCAGGGTTTTTTGGGACTAAGGGTTTAGTATTTGTTGGATCTAAGGGTTTTTAGGGTTTTATAGGGATAATGGTTTAGGGTTTTCTAGGGGTGAGTGTATAAGGTTTTCTTTGGGTGAGGGTTTTGGGTTTTCTAAGGTGGAGGGTTTAGGATTTTCTAGGGCTGTGTTATTTGGGTTTTCTAGGGCTGAGGGATTTGGATTTTCTGGGGATGAAAATTTAGTGTTTTCTTGCGATGAGTGTTTAGTGTTTTGTAGGGCTTAGTGTTTAGGTTTTTTTAGGGCAGAGATTTTAGGATTTTTTGGGGATGAGGGTTTGTGGTTTTGTGGGGATGAGGGTTTAGTGTTTTTTTGTGTCATAGGGTGTTGGATTTTTGGAGCTGGGTGTCTAGGGTTTTCATGTGATGGGATTTTAGGGTTTTGTGGGGCTAAGGGTTTAGAGTTTTTTGGGGTGGTGGGTTTAGTGTTTTTTGGGGTTGAGGGTTTAGGTTTTTTTAGTACTGAGAGTTTTTTGTTTTTTGTGGTAGAGGGTTTAGGGTTTTTTGGGCAGAGGTTTTAGGGTTTTAAGGGGATAAGGGATTATGGTTTGTTTTTGATGAGGGTTTAGGGTTTTGGGGGTTTAGGTTTTAGGTTTTTTTGGGTGAGAGAGTTTAGGGTTTTATGGGTATGGTAGTTTATGTTTTTTTTTGTGAATGATGGTTCATGTTTTTTTGGATATGAATGTATAGGTTTTTTTGGATAAGTGTTTAGGTTTTGGGTATGTGGGTTTTGGTTTTTTTGGGGGATTAGGGTTTAAGGTTTTCTATGTTTAAAGGTTTTTGGTTTTTTAGGGATTATGGTTTATGGTGTTAAAGGGAGATGTGGGTAAATTTATTTCTAGGGAAGAGGGACTAGGTTTTTTGTAGCTTGGGGTTTAGGTTTTCAGGGGAATTGGGTTTACAAATTTTTGGGGATGACAGTTTAGGGTTTTTTAGGGATGAGGTTTTAGGGTTTTTAAGGCTAAGGGTTTAGGGTTTTGTGCGGATGAGGAATTAGGGTTTATTGGTATTTAGGGTTTATTATGGAAGAGGGTATAAGGTTTTCTAGGAGTGAGGGTTCATTGATTATTAGTGTTGAGTGTCCAAAGTATTTTTAGGGTAGAAAATTTAGGGTTTTTTAGGGTTGAGAGTTCAAGGTTTTTTGTATCTGATGGTTCAAGGTTTTTTGGGGGGTGAGGGTTGAGTGTTTTTTAGGGTTGAGAGTTCATTTTTTTGAGGTTAGGGGTTCAGGGTTCTTGGGGGATGTCGGTTTAGAGTTTTTTGGGACTGAGGGCTTAGGGTTTTTTGGTGTTGAGGTTTCAGGGTTTTTTTAGGGATTACGGTCTGGGTTTTTTTAGGGCTAGGGGTTGAGTGTTTTTAGGTTCTGAGTGTTTGGGTTTTTTTTGGAATAAGGGTTCAGGGTTTTAGCAGTTGAGGGTTTCTAGTTTTTAGAAAATGAGAAGTGTTTTTTGATCCTGGGGATTTAGTGTTTTTTAGGTATGGGAGTTTAGGGTATTTTTGAGTTAAGGGTTCATATTTTATGAGGGATTAGGGTTCATAGTTTTTTATCTATGTGGTTCAGGGTTCTTTAGGGATGGGGGTTCAGATTTTTTGGAGGATAAGGGTATAAGGATTTTTTGGGGACGAGTTTTCTAGTTTTTTTGGGGACTAGGGTTGATAATTTTTTGGGTATGAGGGTTCATTTTTTTTGTCTATGGTTTTATGGTTTTTTATTTTTACGGGTTCAGAGTTTTTTGGGGATGAGGGTTCAAGATTTTTTTTTGTGGATGAGGGTTCAGGGATTTTTAAGGATGAGTGTTCAGGGGTTTTTTAGGGCTGATGGTTCATGATTTTATTGGTGTTGAGGGTTCATGGTATTTTGGGGGTGAGGTTTTAGAGTTTTTTAGGATGATGGTTCATTATTTTTTGGGGATGATGGTTAGAGGTTTATTGAACTGAGGGTTCGGGGTTTTTTAGGGATGGGGGTTATTTGTTTTTTATAGTGAGGGTTCAGAGTTTTATTGAGCTGAGGGTTCAGGATTTTTTGGGGATGAGGGTTTAGGGTTTGTTTCATATGAGGGTTCAGAGGTGTTGGGGCTAAGGGTTTAGGAATTTTTTGGATTAGTGTTTAGTCTTTTTTAGGGTTGATGGTTCAGGTTTTTTGGGGGCTGAGGGTTTGTGGTTTTATAGAAATGATAATTTAGAGATTTCTAGGGCGTATGGTATAGATTTTTTTGGGCCTAAGCATTTTGGATTTTTTGGGTTGGGGGTTTAGGGTTTTTTGGGGATAGTGATTAGCGTTTTTGGGGCTTATGTATTAGGGTTTTTTGGGGATGATCATTTAGGATTTTTAGGGCTCAGAGTTTTGGGTTTTGGGGGGTGATGGTCTATGGTTTGGGGGGATAAGGGTTTGTGGTTTTGGGAATAAGGGGTTAGGTATTTTTTTTGTTGAGAATTGAGGTATTTTTTAAGTTGATGGTTTAGGGTATTGTGGATGAGGTATAAGGGGCGTTTAGCTAAGGGTTTAGGGTTTTTTCGGGCTGAGTGTTTATGAATTTTGGACTATGGGTTTAAGGTTTTTTGGAGCTGAGGGTTTAGGGTTTCTTTAGGGTAAGGGTTCAGGGGTTTTTTTGGGATGGGTTTTGATGGTTTTTTGGGGACTAGTGGTTTAGGATTTTTTGTGGTCTAGGGTTTAGGGTTTTTTTGGTTCTAAGGGTTTAGTGTTTTTTGGGCAGGGGCTCAAGTTTTTTCGGTGATGAGTGTTGATGTTTTGAGGAATGAAGGTTTAAGGTTCTTTGGGGATGAGGTTTGAGGTTTTTTCAGTGATGATTGTTTAGAGTTTTTTGGGGTTTGAGGTTTTAAGGGTTTTTGGGACTGTCTGGGGTGGAAGGTTTAGGGTTTGGGGGGGCTAAGGGATTATATTTTTATAGGGAAAAGGATTTAGGGGTTTCTAGGGAAAAGTTTTTGGGTTTTCTAGGTCTGAGGTTTTAGGTTTTTTTAGGGATGGGGGTTTAAATTTTTTAGGGGCTAAGGTTTAGGGTTTTCTAGGGATAATGGTTTAGGTTTTTCTGGGTTTGAGGGTTTAGGGTTCCCTAGGGATGAAGGTTTCAGGTTTTATGGGGATGAGTGGTTTTAAGGGGCTTAGGGATTAGGGTTTTCTAGGGCTAAGGGTTTTATGGAATTCGGGGCAGATGGTTTAGGGTTTTATAGTGCTGGGGGTTTATCATTTTTTAGGGATGAGGGTTGAGGGATTTTTAGGCTGATGGTTTAGGGTGTTCTATTGTATAGAGTTTAGGATTTTTGGGGGATGGGGGATTGGGGTTTTCTGGGGTGGTGATTGTAGGTTTTTTTATTGATGAGGGACTAGGGTTTTTTTGGGATGAGTCTTTAGGATTTTTGGGGGGTAAGGGTTTAGTGTTTTATACTACTGAGGTTTTAGGTATTTCATGGGATGAGGGTTTATGGTGTTCTGGGGATGAGGGATTAGGGTTTTCTAGTGCTGGGGGTTTAAGGTTTTCTAGGGATGAGGGTTAAGGGTTTTTTAGAAATGAGGTTTTATGGTTTTATATGTTTGTGGGTGTAGAGTTTCTTTGGATTGAGGGTATACATTTTTATAGGGATAAGGGTGTATACTTTTTTAGGTCTGAGGTTCTAGGGTTTTCTAGGGCAAAGGGTTTAGGGTTTTCTAGAGCAGAAGGTTTAGTGTTTTCTAGGATTGAGGCTTAAGGTTTTTTGAGAATGAGGGTTTAGGGATTTCATGGGACGAGGGTTTTATGTTTTATGGGCCTGAGGGTTTATGGTTTTGTGGGGAAGATTATTTATGGTTTTATAGGTCAAATGGTTGAGGGTTTTTTGGGGCAATAGGTTGGTAGTTTTTTGGGGATTAATGTTTTTTACGGCCACGGGTTTAGGGTTTTTTTTGGGTTGAGGGTTGAGGTTTTTTTTATTATTATGGGTTTATGTCTTTTTAGATCTTATGGTTTAGGATATTTTTGGGATTAGGTTTTAGGGTTTTTTGGGGCTGAGGGTTTTTTAGGGAATAGGGTTTAGTGTTTTTTAGGGGAAGAGGGTTTAAGGTTTTTTGGGGCTGAGGTTCTTGGGTTTTTTTGGGATGATGGTTTACTATTTATTGTGGCAATGGGTTTATGTTTTTCAAGGGATAAGGGTTTTGTGGTGTTGGGTTTGAGGGTTAATGTATTTTTTGGTTGATGGTTTAGGGATTTAGGGGGCTAAGGGTTTTGTGTTTTTTGTTGCTGAGGGTTTAATGTTTTTTGGGGATAAGGCTATTGGGTGTTTGGGGTTGTAAGGTTAGTGTATTTTAGGGCGGAGGTTTTAGGGTTTTCTTACAGATTAGTTTTTAGGGTTTTGGGGGGTTTAGGGTTGAGTGTTCAGGGTTTTTAGGGACCGAGGGTTTAGGGTTTTTTGGGATGAGTTTTTTGGGTTTTGTGGCTGAGGGTTTAGGTTTTTTGGGGGTTGAGGGTTTAAGGATTTTTTGAGGATAAAGGTTTAGGGTTTTAGGGGATAATGGTTTAGTGGTCTTGGGGGATTAGGGTTTTGGGGATTTTGGGGTTTAGGGTTTGGGGTTTTTGGGGCTGAGATTTAAGGTATTTTGGGGCAGAGGGTTTTCTTTTTTTTTGGGATGAGGGTTTTGGGGTTTTTTAGTTCAAGTGTTTAGGTTTTTTTAGGCTAAAGTTTTAGGGTATTATGTGTATGATGGTTTGTGGTTTTAGGGATAATGATTTAGGGTTTTGGGGGCTGGAGCTGTAGGTTTTTTCGGGATGAGGGTTTTGGGTTTTGGGGCCTACAGTTTATGATTATTTGTGGATGAGGGTTTAGGGTTTTTTTGAGGATGAGAGTTTAGGGTTTTTTGGGATGAGGGTTTTTTGGGGATGAGGTTTTAGGGGTTTTGGAACTAAGGGTTTAACGTTTGTTTACGCTGATGGTTTAGGGATTTTTGGGGTTTTGTATTTATGTTTTTTGGGTCTTAGGGCTTATAGTATTTTGAGGGAGAGGGTTTTTGGGTTTTGGGGGATGAGGGTTTAAGTTATTTGGGTGATGAGGGTTTAGATTTTTTTAGGGATTATGGTTATGGTTTATTTAGGAATATGGTTTAGGGTATCTTGGGGATGAGGGTTTATGGTTTTTTGGGGATTAGGGTTTAGGGTTATATGGGGTGACGATTTAGGGAGTTTTGGGAGGGTGTTTTTGGATTTTTTTTGGGTATTAGTGTTTCATGTTATTGGGGATTAGGTTTTTAGGGTTGTGGGGGATGATGCTTTTGGGTTTTTTGGGATTAGGGTTTAGAGGTTTTATGGATGAGGGTTTGTCAGTTTCGGGGACTGTGGATTTGGGGTTTTTGGGGATTAGGGTTTAAGAGTTTGAGGGATCAGGGTTTAGTAGTTTTGGGGATAATGGTTTAGAGTTTATTAGGTTTTATGGTTTTGGAATTTTTCGGATGAGGGTTTATAATTTTTTGGGATGAGGGTTTTTGGGTTTGGGGGATGACGGTTTAGGTGTTTTGGGGCTAAGTATTTGGGATTTTTTAGGGTTGGGGTTTAGCGTTTTTTTTGGCCTGTGGGTTTAGGGGTTTTAGGGGAAGAGGTTTTAAGGTTTTTTGGGGATGATTGATTAGGGATTTTTAGTAATTAGGGTTTAAGGTATTTTGGAGATAATGGTTTAGTGGGTTTTTGGTATGAGAGTTTAGGGGTTTTGGAGGATGTGGGTTTAGGGTTTGGGGGTGATAAGGTTTTGAGTTTTTTTGGGACTGAGGGTTTAGGGATTTTTTATCTGAAGGCTTGGGGTTTTATTTTTCTATGGTCTTCATGTATTTAGGGGCTATGGGTTTTGGGGTTTTGGGGATAAGGTTTTAGTATTTTTGGGGTTGAAGGTTTTGGGTTTTTTGGGGCTGAGCATTTACCTATTTTGGGTGATGAGGTTTTAGATTTTTTGGGGGCTGAGGGTATAGGGGTTTTTCTTGATAAGGGTTTTTTGTTTTGGGGGATAATGGTTTAAAGGTTTCTATGGCTGAGGGTTTAGGGGTTTTTTGGGTTGGGGGATTAGTTTTTTTGGAGCAGAGGTCTTAGGGTAATTTGGAGTGAGGGTTCATTGTTTTTTGGGGATAAGGGTTTAGGATTTTGGGGGGGATGAGGATTTAGGTTTTTTGGGATAAGGGTTTAAGATTTTTTGGGATTATTGTTTAGGGTTTTTTGAGACTGAGGGTTTAGGGTTTTCTAGGGATCTGTTTAGGATTTTGGGGCTGAGGGTTTAGATGTTTTTTTATCAAAGAATTTATAGTTTTTTGATGATGAGAGTTTAGGGGTTATGGGGGATAATGATTTATTAATTTTTTAGGTGGAGGGTTAATGGATTTTTGGGGCTGGGGGTTTGGGGTTTTGGGGATGAGGGTTTATGGTTTTATGGGTTTGGGGGTTTAGGGTTTTTTGGGGATGAGCGTTTATAGTTTTTTGGGGGCTGAGGTTTTAGGGTGTTTTCAAGCTGAGGGTTAACGTATTTTTGGGTGGAAGGTTTAGGTTTTTTTCAGGCTGAGTGTTAAGGTTATTTTTGGGGTGAGGGTTTATAATTTTTGGGCGGATGAAGTTTTTGGGTATTTTGGGGAGAGAGTATAAGGTTTTTTTTTTGATGAGGGTTCAGGGTTTTTGGTTTTGGGGAGATAAGGGTTTATGTTTTTTTAGGTTGAGGGTCGAGGGTTTTTTGGGGCTGAGAGTTTATGGTTTTTTGGGGCTTAGGGTTTAGGTTTTTTTATGGTTGAGGGTTTAGGAATTTTGGGAATGAGGGTTTTGGTTTTTTTGGTGATGGTGTTTTGTGGGATATGGGGTAAGGGTTTTGGGGTTTTGGGGGATGAGGTTTTGAGGGTTTTTGGTGATGAGGGTTTATGTTTGTTTTTGGGCGAGAATTTTAGGGTTTTTTGGTGTTGAGGGTTTAGTGGTTTGCAGGATAAGGGTTTAGGGTTTATGTTTTATTAGGTCTGAGTGTTTTGAGTTTTTTAGGATTGAGGGTTTAGGGGTTTTTTGGATGAGGAATTAGGGTTTTTTTATGCGGATGAATTCGTGGTTTTTTAGGGGTGAGGTTTTAGTGTTTTCTAGGGGTAATTGTTTGTGGTTTTTTAGGGATTGGGGTCTAGGGTTTTGGGGGGATGAGGTTTAGGGTATTTTGGGATTGAGGGTGTTGGAATTTTAGGGATGAGTGTTTAGGGTTTTGTGGGGTTAAGCATTTAGGGTTTTTTGTGGATAAGGGTTTAGGTTATTTGGGAGCCTAAGGTTTAGGGTTTTTCGTGGTCTAGGGTTTATGGTTTTCTAGGTCTGATGGTTTAGGGTTTTTTGGGGCTAAGGGTTTTGGGTTTTTTCTGGCTGAAGGTTTAGGATTTTTTTTGTTATTAGGGTTTACTGTTTTTTGGCCTGATCGTTGGGGATTTTTTAGGGGATGGGGGTTTTGGGTTTTTTTGGGTTGAGGTTTTTGGGTTTTGGGGGGCTCAGAGTTTGGGGATTTTTGGGCCATAGGGTTTGGGGTTTTTTGGGGCTGAGGGTTTATAGTTTTTTTTGTAGAAGAGGGTTTTAGTTTTTTGGGGTTAACGTTTTAGGGTTTTTTTGGGGTTTGTGTTTAGGTTTTTTTGGGATAAGGGTTTACGGTTTTGTGGGGATGAGAGTTTAGGGGTTTTTTTGGGTAGATGGTTTAGATTTTTTTGGGCTGAGATTTTTGGGTTTTTGGGGTTGGAGGTTTAGTGTTTTTTGGGGCTGATGGTTTAAGTGTTTTAGGGTTCTGGGTTCATAGTTTTTTGGGGATGAGTATTTTTTGTTTTTTGGGGGTGATGGTTTAAATATTTTTTGGGCTGAGTGTTTATGTATTTTTGGGGATAAGGGTTTAGGATTTTTTGTTGTTGTGGGTTTAGGGGTTTTTGCGATTGTGGGGTAAGGGGATCATGGATGAGGGTTTAGGGGTTTTTGGGTGGAGGGTGTTTGGTTTTTGGGGTTGGTGGTTAGGGGTATTTGGGTTTTAGTGCTTAGGTTTTTTGGGGTTCTAGGGTTTAGGGTGTTTTGGGGTTGAGAGTTTATGGTTTTTTGGGATGAGGGTTTAGGCTGTTTTCAGGATCAGGGTTTATGGTTCAGGGTTTTTTTGGCCTGTGGGTTTACAGTTTTTAGGGATGAGGGTGTACAGTTTTTTGGGAATGAGGTTCTAGGGTTTATTGGGGATGAGGGTGTAGGGTTTTCTTGGGTAAAGGGTCTAGGGTGTTTTAGGGGATGATGGTATAGTGTTTTTTAAGGCTGAGGGTTTCAGATTTTATGGGTCTGAGGCTTTAGTTTTTTGTGGATGAGGGATTTTTGTTTTGGGTCTTTTGGGGATGAGGGTTTATGATTTTTTGGGGGCTGATTATTTAGGGTTTTTTTGCCTAGATTTTAGGGCTTTGGGGTTTGAGAGTTTTGTATTTTTTGTGGCTGAGGGTTTATATTTTTTTAGGGATAGTGTTTAGGATTTCATTAGTTCATAGGTTTAGGGTTTTTGGGGTTGTGTGTTTAGGGTTCTTGCGTATTTGGGTTTAGGGTTTTTTGGGGATGAGGATTTAGGGTTTTTTGTGACAAAGGGTTTGAGTTTTTTGGGGCTAAGTGTTTTGAGATTGTTTGGGTTGATGGTTTAGTGTTATTTATATCTGATAGTTTAGAGTTTTTTGGGGCTAAGGGTTTTTCGTTTTTTGGGGATGAGGGTTTAGGGTGTTTAATTACTAAGGGTTTGGGGTTATGGGTTTTTATAGTGAATTTGGGTTTATGGTTTTTTGGGGATAAGTGTTCAAGGATTTTTTGAGCTAAAGGTTTAGTGTTTTGGGGCATTGAGGGGTAAGGTTTTTTGGGGATGAGTATTTAGTGTTTTGGGGGTGAGGGTTTAGGGTTTTTTAGATATGAGGTTTTAGGGATTCTTGGGGGTGATTGTTTTAGGTTTTTTATGTGTAATGGTTAAGGTATTTTTGGGGATCATGTTTTAGGGTTTTTGGGGTAGGGGGTTTAGGTTTATTTACGAATGGGGGTTTAGGGGTTTTTTTTGGCACTAAGGTTTTATGGTTTTTTGAGATCAAGGGTTTAGTGTATTTTAGGGATGAGGTTTTATGGTTTTTTTGGGATTCGGGTTTATGGTTTTTTGGGGTAAGGGTTTAGGGTTTTTGGTGGGTGTGGGTATAAGGTTTATTAGGGTTGAGGGTCTATGGTTTTATGGGGATGAGGTTCTATGGATTTTTTGGGTTGTAGGTCTCTTGTTTTTATGGGGATGAGGGTCTCGGGTTTTGTGGGGTTCAGGGTTTTTGGTTTTTTGTGGATTAGGAGCTAGGTTTTATTATGATTAAGGTTCTAGTGATTTTTGGGGAATTTAGACTGGAGAATTTTTTGTCTTAGGTTCTATGGTTTTTTGGGGATGCGGGTCTAGTTTTTTTTGTGTTTGGGGTTTAAGGTTTTTTTGGATGAAGATGTAGTGTTTTTTTAGGTTGAGGTTCTAGGTTTTTTTGGGGATAAGGGTATAGTGTTTAACTGGGGATGATGTTCTTAGGTTATTTAGGGATGGAGGTCTAGTGTTTTTTAGGTTTGAGGGTCATGGGTTTATTGGGACTGAGGGTGTAGGGTTTTGGGGATGAGGGTCTTAGGATTTTTGGGGTAGTTTATGTAGGGTTTTAGGGCAGAAGGTTTAGATTTTTTTGTGGTTGAGGGTTTATAGTTTTTTTTTGATCTAATTGTTTAGGTTTTTTGTGGATATGGGTTTTGGGTTTCTTGATGATGAGGGTTTAGGTTTTCTCCGACCTGAGGGTTTAGGTTTTTTGGGTGGATGGTTGGTTGGATTTTTAGGACTAAGTGGTTTGGGTTTTTTGGGGGGCTGTGGTTTTAGGTTTTTTGGGGGATGATGGTTAGTGTTTTTTTGGGGTTAAGCATTTAGTTTTTTTGGGGGTAGAGGTTTTAGGATTTTTTGAGGATGAGGATTGATTCTTTTTTGGGGCTGGGAGTTGGGTGTTTTTTGGGTAATGGTCTTGGAGTTTGTTTGTGGTTTAGGTTTGGGGTTTTTTGGGGGACTATGGGTTAGGTTTTCATGGGCCAAGGGTTGGGGGTTTTGGGGGCTGAGGGTTGGCGTTTTTTGGTGCTAAGGGTTTGGGGTTTTGGGGGATGTGGGTCAGTGGTCTCATAGGTATGAGGTTTGGGTGTTTTGATGGGATGAGTGTTGAGGGTGTTTTGGGTAAGAGTGTTGAGGTTTTTTGGGGATGAGGATTGATGGTATTTTGGGGGTGACGGTTGAGAATGTTTTGGGGGTGAGAGTTGAGTCTTTTCAGGTGTTGAGGGTTGAGAGTTTTTGGGGTATGGGATTTGATGGTTTTTCAGGGATGAGGGTTGATGGTTTATTGGAGATGAGGGTTGATATTTTTGAGGTGAAATGTATAGGGTTTTTCGGATGAGTGTTTAGGGTTTTTTGGGGCTAGGGTTTAAGGGTTTTTTGGTGCTAAGGATTTAGGGTTTTTTGGGGATGAGGGTTTAGCGTTTTTTATGGCTGAGGGTTTAGGGTTTATTTGGGACTAAGGTTTTAGGGTTTTTTGGGGCAGAGTGTTGAGGTTTTTTTGTAATTGAGGGTTTTTGGGGCTCAGTGTTGGGAATTTTTTGGGGATGATGGTTTGGGGTCTTTTGGGGATGAGGGTTTAGAGGTGTTTTGGGAATGAGGGTTTAGGGTTTTTGTGGCTGAGGGTTTTGGTTTTTCTAGATCTAATAGATTATGGTTTTGGGGGTTGGGGTTAGGGTTTTATTAGCTTAGGGTTGATGGTTAATCAGGGTTAAGGGTTTAGGGTATTTTGGTGGATAAGGGTTTAGGGGTTTTTTTGTGCTGAAGGTTTGGGGTTTTTTGGGTGGTGGGTTTAGGGTTTATCAGTGATGATGTTTTATAGATTTTTGGGTTTGATGTTTTAGGGTTTTTTGGGGTTGTGGTTTTGTGATTTTTTGGCCTGATGGTTTATGGTTTTTTGTGGCTAAGGGTTTAGGGTTTTTTGGTAGTAAGGGTTTAGGATTTTCCCTGGATGAGGATTTAGGGTTTTGGGGGCTAATGTTTTAGGGCTTTATGAGGTTGAAGGTTTAGGATTTTTTGGGGTACATGTTTTATGGTTTTTTGGTTTGAGGTTCATGGTTTTTTGGGAAAAGGGTTGAAGCTTTTTTTAGGCCAAAGGGTTGAGGATTTTTTTGGAGTGAGTTTGGAGGATTTTTTGTGTCTGGGGTTTGAGGGTTTTTTTGGGTTGAGGGTCGAGGTTTTTCTTGAGCTGAGGGTTTAGGGTTTTTTAATGTAAAGGTTTGAGGTTTTTTTCGAGAAAAGGGTTTTTTGGGAATGATGGTTTGGGATTTTTTTGGGATGAGTGGTTAGGGTTTTGGTGGGATTCAAGTCTAGGTTTTTTTTGCTAAGAGTTTATGGTTTTTTGGGGTGAGGTTTTAGGGTTTTTTAGGACTGAGATTTTAGGTTTCTTTTGGGCTGATTGTTGTGGGTTTTTTGGGTATGAGAGTTGAGGAAGTTTTAGTGATTAGGGTTTATATTTTTTAGGGCTAAGGGTTTAGGGTTTTTTAGGGTTTGCGGTTTAGGGTTTAGTGTTTTTGGGGTAAAGGGTTTTGGGTTTTTACGGTTGAAGGTTTATGGTCTTTTTGGGGTTTAGAGATTAGGTTTTTTTGGGATGAGGGGTTATAGATTTTTTGTGTTGAAGGATTAGGGCTTTTCAGGGAAGATAGTTTAGGGTTTTTTTGGGGATGAAGGTTTAGGGTTTTTTGGGGATGATGGTTTAGGTTTTTTTGGGAATGAAGACTTTGGGTTTTTCGGGATGAGGTGTGAGGGTTTTGTGGTGTTTAGGGTTAAGTGTTTTTTGGGGATGAGGGTTGTTGGTGTTTGGGCTGAAGGTAGAGGGTTTTTTAGGGGTTTAGGGTTTAGGATTTTTTGGGGATGATAGTTTAGTTTTTTGCGGACTTAGGGTTTAGGGTTTTTTGGGGCTGGGTGTTGAGGGTTATTTGGGGCCGAGGGTTTAGGGTTTTCATGGGATAAATGTTTAAGGTTTATTGAGGTTGTGGGTTTAGATTTGTTTTGGGTTGAGGTTTGACAGTTTTTTGGTGCTAAGGGGTTATGTTTTTTTAAGAATTAGGGTTGAGGATTTTTTGGGGGGGATTAGGGTTTAGTGGTTTTTTGGATGAGGTATGATGGTTTTTTGGGACTGAGGGTTGAGGTTATTTTGGTGTTGATGATTGAGGGTTTTTTAGTTATGAGGGTTTAAGAGTTTTTATGGCCAATAGTTGAGGGTTTTTTTAGGGAAATGGGTTAAGGGGTTTTCTGGGTCTAAGTGTTGAGGGTTTTTTGGGGCTAGGGTTGAGGATTTTTTAGGGCTATGGATTAAGGTTGGGGGGATGAGGGTTGACAGTTTTTTGGTGATGATGGTTGAGGTTTTTCTCGAGTAGAGGGTTGATGTTTTTTTGGGACAAATTGTTGATTATCATTTGGGGGTGAGTGTTGAGGGTTTTTTTGGGGCTAAATGTTGAGGTATTTTTATGCTAAGGGTTGAGGGTTTTTAAGGGATTAGGATTGATGGTTTTTTATGGTTGAGCGTTGAAGGGTTTTTTGGGCAGTGGGTTGAGGGTTTTTTGGGGCTGAGGGATGAGGGTTTTTTTGGGATAATAGTTGAGGATATTTCGGGGTAGAGGGATTAGGGTTTTTTAGGGCTATGGATTTTTGTTTTTGTAGGGATGAGGGTTTAGGGTTTTGGGGGGATAGGGATAAGGGTTTTTTAGGCAGGATATTTTTGGATTATCTTGGGATGAGGTTTTAGGGTTTTTTAGGGATGAGTGTTGGTGGTTTTTTGAGGAGGGATGAGGGTTTTTTATGGATAAGGGTTTGTGGTTTTTTCAGTGCTGAGGGTTGAGTGTTTTGGGGGCTGAGGATTGAAGGTTTTTTGAGACCATGGGTTGATGGTTTTTTGGGATAAGGGTTGAGAGATTTTTTGGGGATGAGGGTTTATGGTTTTTGAGGATGAGGGTTTCAGTCTTTTTGGGATGATAGTTTAGGGTTTTTTGTGCCTGAGGGTTTGGTGTTTATTATGGATGAGAATTTAAGGAATTTTTTGATTGAGTGTTTAATGTTTTTTTTACTAAGGGTTAAGGGTTTGGGGGATGAGGGTTTAGGATTTTAGGAGGAAAATGATTCAGGGTTTTTTGGGGATGATGATTTAGGTTTTATTGAGGATAATGGTTCATGTTTTTTGGGGATTAGGTGTTAGGGTTATTATTGGGATGAGGGTTCTGGGGTTTTTAGGTCTATGGGTTTAGGCTTTTTTGGGGCTAAAGGTTTAGGGTTTTTTGGGGCACAAGATTAGGAATTTTTTGAGATGAGTGTTTAGATAATTTTAATGCCTAGGGTTGAGTGTTTTTTTATTTTTCAGGGTTTATTATTTTTGGGGATAAGGGTTTGGCATTTTTGGGGTTAGGGTTTTGGGTTTTTTTTTGGGATGGAGGGTTTAGGGTTTCTTGGGGATAACGGTTTTGGGTTTTATTGGACTAAGGTTTTAGGATTTTTCAAGGATGAGGGTTTATGATTTTGGTGGCTTAGGGTTCATTTTTTTTGGGGATGAGGATAAAGGGTTTTTTGGACACATGTTACAGGCTTTTTTGGGGTTTTGGTTTTAGAGTTTTCTAGGGATGATGGTTTAGGGTATTTTAGGACTGTGGGTTGAAGGTTTTTTGGGGGATGAGGGTTTAGTGTTTCTTAGGGTTGTGGGTTGAGTGATTTTTTGGGATAAGGGTTTAGGGTTTTTTTGGCCCTTACGATTGTGTGTTTTTCAGGATGAGGCTTTACAATTTTTTGAGGATGAGTATTGAAGGTTTTTGTGCTTGGTGGTTTACTGTTTTTTTAGATGAGGTTTGAGGTTTTATTGGGATGGGGTTTTAGGGTTTTTAGGGATAAGGGTTCAGGTTTTTTAGGGATGAAGGATGAGGGTTTTGGGGGTTGAGAGTTTAATTTTTTTTCATAAGGGTCTAGGGTATTTCGGGGCTGAGGGTTTTTTGGTTTTGGGGCTAGGGGTTTTGGGTTTTGGGGGTGAAGTGTTGTGAGTTTTTTTGGGATGAGGGTTTAAGGATTTTGGGGCCGGACGGATAAGGATTTTTTAGGGCAAAGGGTTGAGGGTTTTTTTGGGCTTGATGTCTTTCAGTTATATGGTGTTTATGGTTTATTTCTTTTTGGTCAAGAGGGTTGAGAAGTTTTTTGGGTTGAGGGTTGAGGGTTTTTTGGCACTTAGGGTTTTGGGTTTTTTAGGGTCGAGTGTTGAGGGTTTTGGGCCTAAGGTTTGAGTGTTTTTTGGGGTATGGGGTTGAGAGTTTTTTTGGATTACGGTTGAGGGTTTTTGGGGGTAGGAGTTTTATGGATTTTTTGGGGGGTTAGGTTTACGGTTTTTTAGGGCACACAGTTTAGTATTTTTTGGGATGATTGTTTATAGTTTTTAAGGGATGAGGTTTTAGGGTTTTGTGGGGATTTGGGTCTAGGATTTTTTAGGGATATGGACTTAGGGTATTTTAGGTTTAAGGGATTAGGGATTTTTGGGCCCGATGGTTTAGAGTCTTTTAGGGATTAGGTTTTACGGATTTTGGGTCATAGGTTTTAGTGTTTTTTGGGATAAGGGTTTAGGGGTTTTTTTGGATGATGATTTAAGGTTTTGAGGGGTTTTGGGTATTGTATTTCTTTGGTGCTAAGGGTTTATGGTTTACAGGATGAGGTTTTAGGGTTTAGGGTTTTTTGAGTATAAGTGTTTAGTGGTTTTTGGAACCGGGGGTTTAATGTTTTGGGGGCTTAGGTTTTATTGTTTTTTGGTGCCTAGGTTTTTGGGTTTTGGGGGGATAAGGGTTTAGGGTTTTGGGGGGGATTAATTTTAGTGTTTTTGAGGGCTAAGGGTTTAGGGTTTTTTGGGGCTCGGGGTTTAGTATTTTTCTTAGAAGAGAGTTTATAAGTTTTTGGGGTTGAGGGGTTAAGGTTTCTTGGGTATAAGGGTTTAGGGATTTTAGGGGCTAAGGGTTTTTTGTTTTTTGGGGTTTAGGGTTTACATTCATTTAGGGATGAGGATTCAGTATTTTTGTGTTTAAGGGATTTTAAAATTATGGGATGATGGTTTAGGGATTTTTGGGGATGATGGTTTAGGGTTTTGGGGGTTTAGTGTTTAGGTTTTTTTAGGTATGAGGGTTTTGAGTTTTTTGTGGCTAGGGTTTAAGGTTTTTTTGGGAATGAGGGCTTATGGGTTTTGGGGGCCAATGGTTTAGTGTTTTTTAGGGATGAGGGTTTAGGGATTTTTTAGTTTGAGGGTTTAGGGTTTTTTGGGGCTCAGGGTTTAGGGTTTTTTACAACCGAGGGTTGAGAGTTTAGGCTTTAGGCTTTTTGGGGGATGATGGTTCAGGTGTTTTTTGGGGGATGTTGGTTTAGGATTTTGGGGGGTTGAGGGTTTTGGGTTTTTTGTGGCTAAGGGTTTCAGGATTTTTGGGGATGAGGGTTTGGGGTTTTTTGGGGATAAGGGTTTGGGGTTTTCTTGGGAAAGGGGTATGGGTGAAAGGATTGGGGTGTTTTGATCGAAGGGATTGGATTTTTCTATGAGTTAGGGTTTGATATTTTTTGGGACTGATTGAATAGGGTTTTTTGAGGTGTGGGTTAAGTGGTTTTTGGGATTAGGGTTTGGGTTTTTTTGGGTTGAGGGTTTGGGTTTTTTCAGATGGGGGTTTGGAGTTTTTAGGGATAAGGTTTAGGGGTTTTGGGGG
This sequence comes from Viscum album, assembly GCA_963277665.1. NCBI lineage: Eukaryota > Viridiplantae > Streptophyta > Magnoliopsida > Santalales > Viscaceae > Viscum > Viscum album. Next base: position 614,029,396 of record OY728147.1, on the reverse strand, counting down.
GATGAGGGTTTGTATTTTTTAGGGGATTATGGTTTTGGGGTTTTGGGGTTTTGGGGGTTGAGTATTTAGGGTTTATTGGGGTCGTGGGTTTAGGATTTTTTGGGGATGAGGATTTGGGGTTTTTTGGGGTTCAGGGTTTTGGGATTTTTGAGGCAAAGGGTTTATGGGTTTTTTGGGCTCTAGGTTTGGTTTTTGTTGTGATTAATGGTTATGTAATTTCTGAAGATGATGGTTTAGGGTTTAATTTGGGATGAAAATTTAGGATTTTTTAGGGCCTAAGGTTTAGGTTTTTTGTGGGATAAGGGTTTAGGGTTTTTTAGGGACACGAGTTTGGGATTTTTTGGGGCTGAGGTTTTAGGGTTTTTGGGAGTGAGAGTTGAAGGTATTTTGGGGTTGACAATTTGTTTTTTTTTGTGGGATGAGTGTTTAGGGTTTTTTGGGGATAAGGGATTATTATTTTTTGGGGATGTGGTTTTTGGGTTTTTTGGGGAAGAGTATAGGGTTTTTTGGGCATATTGTTTATGGTTTGGGGGGGTGAGGGTTTAAATTTTTTTAGTAATGGGTGTTTGGGTATTTCTTAGGGCCTATGGTATATGGTTTTTTAGGGATTATGGTTTAGTATTTTTAGGTATGATGGTTTGGGGGTTTTGGGTTATGGGCTAAAGGTTTTTTGGATGAGGGTATGATGGTTTTTAGGGTAGAGGGTTTTTTGGGGGGGCTGAGGGTTTAAGGTTTTGGGGATATAGGCTTAGGGTTTTATGAATCTAAGGGTTTAGGTTTTTTTTGTTCTGATAGTTTAATGGTTTTTGGTCATCAGGATTTGGGGTTTTGGGGGCTGAGGGTTTAGGTATTTTATGTTTGAGGATTTCGTGTTTTTTTTGGGGATTTGGTTTTATGGTTTTTTGGGTAGAGGGTTTGGGGTTTTTTGGGGCTGGTGGTTTAGGGTTTTATGAGGATGAGGGATTGAGGTTTTTTGGGGATGAGGTTTTATGGTTTTTTGGGGTTGAGGGTTTATGGTATTTTAGCTATAGGGTTTTGGGTTTTTCTAGGGATGAGGGTTTTGGGTTTTTTATTTGGTCTAAGGATTTGGGGTTTTTGGGGATAAGGGTTTCAGGTTTTATGAGGAATAGGTTCTAAGGTTTTATGGGGCTGAGGGTTTTATTTTTTTTAGGGTTGAGTGTTTTGGGTTTTTTGGGCTAAGTGTTCAGGGTTTTTTTAGTAAAGGGTCTAGGGTTTTTGGGGGGCTGAGGGTTTAGTGTTTTTTTGGTTGTGTGTTTTGGGTTTTTTGGGGGCTGAAGGTTTAGGGATTTTTGGGAAAGATGGTTTAGTGTTTTTTAGGGAGGATGGATTGGGGTTTTTTGGGGGTGAGGTTTTAATGTTTTTTGGGGTCTAGGGTTTGGGTTTTTTTGGGATGAGGGTTTCTTCTTTTTAGGGGATGAGGGTTTAGGATTTTTTGGGGCTGAGGGAGTGGGTTTTTTTGAATAAAATTTTAGGGATTTTGGGGCCATGGGTTTAGGGATCTATGGTGATGACGGTTTATCATTTTTTGGGGATCAAGTTTTATGATTTTTGAAGGATGAGGGTTTGTGGATTTTTGGGATGAGGGTTTTAGGGTTTTATGGGGCTGGGGTTTTGGAGTTTTTTTTGGGATGAGGTTTTAGGGTTTGGGGGGGATATAGGTTTTCGGTTTTTTGGAGATAAGGGTTTATTTATTTTATGAGTGTTTAGTATTTTTTGGTGTAGATTGTATTGGATTTGTTTTGGATGAGGGTTTTGGGTTTTGTGGGGATGATTGTTTTGTTTTTTTTAAGGATGAGGTTTTGTGTTTATTTTGGGGATGTGGGTTTATAGTTTCTTAGGGATGAGGGTTTGGTTTTTTTAGGGATGAGTTTTTATGGTTTTTTGGGGAAAATGGTTTGTGTTTTTCTGAGGATGAGGGTTTTGGGGTTTTGGGAGATGAGGTATTTGGGTTATATTGTTGTTGAGGGTTTGGGGTTTTTTGGGATGGGGGTTTTGGGTTTTTTGTGGTTAGGGGTATAGGTTTTTTTAGGAATGAGGGTTTAGGGTTATTTGGTGTGAGTTTTTAGGGTTTTTTGGTTATGAGGGTTTGGGGTCTTTAGGGGATAAGGTTTTAGGGTTTTTTGTGGATATAAGTTCATGTTTTTTAGGGATGAGGAGGCTTTAGGGATTTTTGTGATTGAGGGTTTAGTGTTTTTTGGGGATGTGGGTTTAATTTTTTTGGGGACTGAGGGCTTAGGTTTTTTGGGGGGATGAATGTTTAGGATTCTTTTTAGAGGGTTTAGGGTTTTTTAGGGATGGTGGTTTAGGATTTTTTTTGGTAGTGGGTTTAGGGTTTTTCAGGGATAATTATTTAGGATTTTTGGGGTTGTGGGTTAAGAGTTTTTTGGGTTTACTTTTTAGGGTTTTTTAGGGATGATTGTTTATTGATTTTTTGGGATGAGGGTTTAGGGAATTTTGGTGCTACGAGTTTAGGGTTTTTTTGGACCGAGAGTTTAAGGGATTTTGGGCTGATGGTTTAGGGATTTTTGTGGAAGATGGCTTCAGGTTTTTTTGGGGTAGAGGGTTTAGGGTTTTTCTATATAAAGGTATAGGGTTTTTTATTAGGGTTTAGTTTTTTTAGGGATGGGGATTTAGGGTTTCTTAGGGATGAGGGTTAAGGGTTTTTTAGGTCAATTGGTGTTGGGTTTTTTAGGGATGAGGGCTTAAGGTTTTATTGGGATGAGGGTTTAGGGTTTTCTTGCGTCAGTGTTTAGGGTTTTTTAGCCTGAGTGTATAGGTTTCTTTTTGGGCTGAGGGTCTAGGGTTTTTTGGGTCCAAGGGTTTAGGTTCTTTTGAGGCTGAGGGTTTGCCGTTTTTTTTTTGGCTAAGCATCTGGTTTTTCTGGGGCTAAGGGTTTAGGATTTTTTGGGGATGAGGTTTTGGGATTTTTTAAGGATGAGGTTTTATAGTTTTTGGGGGCTAACAATTATAGTTTTTTGGGGTTGAGTGTTTAGGGTTTTTTGGGGTTGATGGTTTAGGATTTTCTTAGGCCAATAGGTTTAGGATTTTTTCAGGTCAAGGGAGTAGGGGTTTTTCGAGCTAAGTGTTTAGGGTTTTTTAGGGCTGAGGGTTCAATGTTTTTTTCTCTGAGGTTATAAGGTTTTATTATGCTGAGATTTTAGGGTTTTTGGGGCAAAGGATTTAGGGTTTTGGGGGTTTAAGTTTATGTTTTTGGGGGATAAGGATTTAGGTTTTTTTGGGGCTAAGGGTTTAGAGTTCTTTTGGATGAGGGTTTTAGGTATTTTAAGATTATGGTTTAGGGTTTTTGGGTCCAAGGTTTTATGGTTTTTTAGGGATGATTTATTAGGGTATTTTAGGGTTGAGGAGTAAGGGTTTTTTTATGTTGAGAATTAAAAGTTTTTTTGGGTTGAGGATTTAGGGTTTTTTGGTTCTGAGGGTTTATTGTTTTTTGGGGACAAAGTTTTAGGGTTTTGGTGGGATGAAGGTTAAGGGTTTTAGGGCTAAGTGTTTATAGATTTTTGGGGTTGAGGGTTTATGTTTTTTTGTACTAAGTATTTAGGTATTTTTAGGGTTGAGTTTATATGTTTTTTTGGGGCCAAGGGTTTAGAGTGTTTTGAATAATAGGGTATAAGGTTTTTTTTGGATGAGGGTTAGGGTCTTTTGGGGATATGTTTTCATGTTTTCTGTGGGTTTAGGGTTTAGGGTTTTTTGGTTCAAAGGGTTTATGGATTTTTAGGGCAAAGGGTTTTGAGTTTTTTTCAATTGGTAGTTTAGGGTTCTCTAGGGCCAAGGGTTTTGAGTTTTTTTGGAATGAGGGTTTAGGGTTTTTTGGGAATGAATGTTTATTTATTTTTGGGACTGAGGGTTTTGGGTTTTTTATGGTCTGGGGTTTAGGGTTTTTTGTGGTGAGGGTTTTGGTATTTTTTGGGTTGATGGTTTAGGGTTATTTGGGGCCAAAGGTTTAGGGTTGTTTGCGGTTGAGATTTACAATTTTTTGGAATGAGGGTTTAGTTTTTTTTGGGTGAGGGTTTATTTTTTTTGGGGGGTGGAGGTTTTAGGTTTTCTTGGGGTGGAGTGTTTAGGATTTTCTTGGGATAAGGGTTAAGGATTTTTTGGGTCCCAGTTTTAGGGTTTTTTGGATGGAGTGTTTAGGGTTTAGATATTTATAGGGTTGAGGGTTTATGTTTTTTGGGGGAAAGGGTTTAGTTTTTTTTGGGACTTAGGTTTAGTGTTTTTTGTGATGAGAGTTTATGTTTTTTAGGTTTGAGGGTTTAATTTTTTTGGGTTTCTATGGATAAGGTTTTTGGGTTTTGTGGGTGGATATTTTACTGTTTTTTGGGGATAAGGGTATAGGGTTTTTTAGGGTTGAGGGTTTAGGGTCTTTTGGGGTAGAGGGTTTTGGATTTTTTGGGGCTAAGGGATTAGGGGTTTTTGGGGATGAGGGTTTAGGGTGTTTTGGGGATGAGGGTTTAGGATTTTTTTGGTGTTGAGGTTTTATTGTTTTTTGGGGATGAGGGTTTAGGGTTTGGGGGATGATATTTTGGGGTTTTTTGGGGTTGGGGGTTTAGGGTTTAGGGTTCTTGGGGCCTAGGGTTTTGTTTTTTTGGTTTAGAAGGTTTATGGTTTTTTTTTTGGTAGAGGTTTTAGGGATTTTGGGGGCTGAGGGATTAGGGTTTTTTCAGGATGAGGATTTATTATTTTCTTGGGACAAGGGACAGGGTTTTGGGGGGTTTATGGTTTAGGTTTTCTTGTGGCTGAGGGTTTTTTATTTTTTGGGATGAGTGTTCAGGGATACTTAGGGCTTGGTGTTTTGGGTATTTTGTGGCTAAGTGTTTAGGTTTTTTGGGGTAGAGTGTTTAGTTATTTTTTAGGATGAGGGTTTAGGGTTTTTTCTAGGAGAGGCTTTAGGGTTTTTTGGGGATGAGTGTTTAGTGTATTTTAGGTCGAAAGTTAGAGTATTTTATGGTCGATGGTTTATGTATTGTGTGTCTGAGGGTTTAGGGTTTTTATGTATAACATTTTATGTTTTTTTGGGTATGAGGGTTTAGGGTTTTTTGAGACTGAGGGTTTTGGGTTTTTTGGGGGCTGAGGGCTTCGGGTTTTCTGGGGCAGTGGGTTTAAGGTTTGGGGGGGCGGAGGTTTTATTTTTTTTTTGGGCTGATGTTTTTGGGTTTTTTGGGGTTGATTGTTTATGGTTTATTTGGGATAAGGTTAGGGTTTAGGGTTATTTAAGAATGAATTTTTGGAGTTTTTTGGGATTTAGGGTTTAGGGTTTTTTTGGGACCTGAGGGTTTAGGGGTTTTTTATCGAGGGGTTTAGGGTTTTTTAGGGCTGAGAGTTTACAATTTTTTAGGATTGAAGTTTAGGTTTTTCTAGAGCAGAATTTTTACATTTTTTTGTACATAGTGTTTAAATTTTTTTAGGGTTTAGGGTTTAGGGTTTCTTGGAGATATGGGTTTCAGTTTGTTTGGTTATAAGGGTTTAGGGTTTTGGGGGGAAAAGGGTTTAGGGATATTTGGGCTGAGAGATTTGGGTTTTTTGGTGCAAAGGGATTTGATTTTTTGGGGGTGATTAGGGTGCTAGGTATTTTGGGGCTAATGGTTTAGGGTTTTTTGTGGCTGAGAGAATAGAATTTTTGGGATAAGGTATTAGGGTTTTGGGGGTTAATGGTTTATGGTTTTTTGTGGGTTGAGGGTTAAGGGTTTTTTGGTGTTGATTGTTTAGGTTATTCCAAGGCTGTGGGTTTAGGGTTTTTTTCAAGAGTTTTTGGTTTTTTGGCATTGAGTGTTTAGGTTTTCTTTGGCGTTGAAGGTTTTAGATTTTTTAGGGCAGAGGGTTGAGGGTTTTTTGGGGAAGAGGGTTTTGGGTTTTTTGAGTCCGAGGGTTTAGGGTTTTTGAGGGGATGAGGGTTTATGGTTTTTTCCAGATGAGGGTTTTGGAAATTTGGGTATGAGGATTTAGGGTTTTTAGGGTTGGGTTTTAGGGTTTTTTTCTAAGTTCTTAGGTTATTTTGGGTTGAATTTTTATATATTTTGGGGTTTAGGATTTAGAATTTAGGATTTTTTAGGGATCAATGTTTAAGGTTTTTTGGGGTGTAGGGTTTAGGATTTTTGGGTCAGAGGGTTTAGGGTTTTCTAATTATGTGGACTTAGGGTTTTATGTGGATGAGGGTTTATGCTCTTTTTGGGATGAGTGTTTAAGGTTTTTTTGGGCTAAGGATTTAGGGTTTTCTGGGTATTAGGGTTTTTGGTTTTTTGTGGATGAGGTTTAAAGGTTTTTTCAGGTGGATGGTTTAGGGTTTTTTGTGGGTTTGGTTCTAGGGTTTTTGGGGGATGAGGTCTACTTGTTTTTTTTTGGTTCTGAGGGTTTAGAATGTTCATAGGATGAAGGTTTAGGGTTTTTTTGATGACGTTTTTTGGGTTTTTTGTGGAAGAGGGTTTAGGGTTTTTTGGGGTGAGGGTTTTGGGAGTTTTGGGGATAAGGTTTTAGGGTTTTATAGTGTTAAGGGTTTTGGGTTTTCTAGGGATGATGGTTTGTGGTTTTCTAGGGGTGAGAGTTTAGGGTTTTCTAGGGATAAGGTTTTTTAGTTTTATAGGGATAACGTTTTAGGGTTTTCTAGGACTAAGTTTTTAGGGTTTTCTGGGGCTGAGTGTCTAGGGTTCCTGAGGTTGGGGGTTTTATGTTTCCTGGGGCTAACTATTTTGGGTTTCCAATTACTAAGGGTTTAGGGTTTCCTAGAGGCTAACAGATTATGGTTTCTTGGGGTTGAGGGTCTATGTTTTCTTGGGGGAAATGGATTATAGTTTTAGGGATAAGGGTTTTGGATTTCGAGGGTTTGAGGATTTTGGATTTCCTAGGGATGAGGATTTATGGTTTTTAGGGTTTAGGGTTTAGGGTTTTCTGGTGATGAGGTTTAGGATTTTTTGGGGATGTGGGTTTAGGGTTTTCTAGTGATGAGATTATTGTGATTCATATGGTTGATAGATTGGGGTTTTTTATACCTAAGGTTTTTTGGTTTTTTGGGGTGGAGGATTTGGGTTTTTTTGGAGATGTGGATTTGGGGTTTATTTGGGTTGTCGGTCTAGGGCTTTTGATGTTAAGGATTTTGGGTTTTTTGGGTATGGTGTTTTGGGGAGTATAGGGGATGAGCTTGTTTGGTTTTTTGGGGTTGAGGGTTTGGAGTTTTTTAGGTATGAGGGTCTGGGGATTTTAGGGTTGAGGGTTTGGGTTTTTTATAGTATAGGGTTTGGTTTTTCTTGGGGTAAAGGGATTGGATTTTTGTGGGTCTAAGCATTTCAGATTTTTTGGGGCCGAGTGTTTGGATATTTTGGGTCTAAGGTTTGGGGTTTTCGGGGCTATGGGTTTGGGATTTTTTGGGGATAATCATTTATTGTTATTTTTGGATGAGGTTTTGTGGTTTTTTGGGGCTGAGGCTTTAGGGTTTTTCTAGAAGAGGTTTTTGGGTTTTGGGAGTGGTTTTGGTGGTTCTTTTGGGCTGAGGGTTTTTTGTTTTTTGGGTTGAAGGTTTGGGGATTTGGGGGTTTGATGTTTTGGGGTTTTTTGGAATAAGGGTCTGTCTTTTTGGGGGGATGCATGTTTGGTGATTTTTTCGGATGAGGGTTTGGTATTTTTTGGGGCTAAGGGTTTGGGGTTTTATTGTCTTGAGGGTTTGGGGTTTTTTGTAATTGAGGGTTTGGGTCATTGGGACTGAGTGTCTTATATTTTTTTGGGTTTGAGGGCTTTGGATTTTGGGGGTTAGGGTTTATGGTTTTTTTGGGATGAGGGTCTAGAGTTTTTTGCGTTGGGGGTGGTGGGTTAGGGTTTTTTTATTAAGGGTTTATAGTTTTTTGGTGATGAGGGTTTGAAGTTTTATAGGATGAGGGTTTGGGGTTTTCTGGTACTTATGGTTTAGTGTTTTTTGGGACTGAGGATTTTAGGTTTTATGGGTCTTAGGGTTTGGGGTTATTTAGGGGTATGGTTTTAGTGTTTTATAGAGAAGAGTGTTTATTGTTTTCTAGAGTTGAGAGTTTAGCATTTTCTAGGGAAGATAATTTCAGGTTTTTGGGGCGGAGTGTTCTTTGGGGATGTGGTTTTAGGGATTTTGGGGGCTGATGATTTAGTGGTTTTTAGGGTTAATGGTTTTGAGTTTTATTAGGGTTGAGGGTTATGGGTTTTTTGGGGTTAAGGGTTTATGTTTTTTAGGGGCTGAGGGCTTTAGTTTTTTGTGGTTGAGGGTTTGGTTTTTTTGGGCATAAAGGTTTAGGGTTTTTTGGGGGTTGAGTTTTTTTGTTTGTTTTGTTATGAGGGTTTTGGGATTTTGGGGCTGAGGGAATTGGGTTTTTGGGGATCTTGTTTTAGGGTTTTTTAGGGATGAGTGTTTATGGATTTTTGGGGAGGAGGTTTTAGGGTTTTCTTGTGATGAGGGTTTTGTGTTTTCTGGGGATAAGGATTTATAATTTTCGTTTTCTAAGGTTTTATGTTTTTTGTTGATTGGGGTTTAGGTATTTTGGTTAATAGGGTTTAGGGGTTTCTTGGCACTCATGGTTTAGGGTTTTGTGGGAATGAGGATTTAGGGTTTTGGGGGGATGAGGGTTTATGGTTTTTGGGGATGAGAGTATAGGGTTTTCAGGGGATATGATTTTAGGGTTTTCTAGGGATTTGGGTGTAAGGATTATTCTAACTGAGTTTTTAGGGGTTTATGGGGATGATAGTTAAGGGTTTTTTGGGGATGAGGGTTTAGGTTTTCCTGGGGATAAGGGTTTTGGGTTTTCTAGGTATGGGGGTTTAGAGTTTTGTGTGTTTGAGGATTTAGGGTTTTCTATGCTGATGGTTTAGATTTTTCTAGGGCTAGGGGTTTGGAGTTTTTTGGGGCTAAGAGTTTAGTGTTTTTTAGGGATGAAGGTTTAGGGTTTGGTAGGCTGAGGTTTTATGGTTTTTTGGGGATGATTATTTTTTGTTTTTTTGGGATGAGGGGTTAGGTTTTTTTGGTGCTGATGTTTTATGTTTTCCTAGGGATGAGGGTTTTAGGTTTCAGGGGATGATGTTTTAGGGTTTTTTGTGGCTGAGTATTTAGGGTTTTCTGGGGTATACGATTTAGTTTTTTCTAGAGATGATGGTTTATGGTTATATGGGGATAAGGTTTTAGGGTTCCCTAGGACTAAGGATTTAGTGTTTTCTGGGGTATAAGGCTTAGGGTTTCTTAGGGTTGTGGGTTTAGGGTTTTCTATGGTTGAGGGTTTTGGGTTTTGGGGGGCTGAGTGTTTAGGTTTTTTGGGGCTGAGTGATTAGGTTTTTATGGGTCTGTGGGTTTATGGTTTTCTAGGGATGAGGGTTTATGATTTTATGGAACTGAAGGTTTAGTGTTATCTAGGGATGAGGTTCTAGGGATTTATGACGTTTATGGTCTAGGTCTTTCTAGGGATGAGGTTCTACGGTTTTCTAGGGATTGGGGTCTAAGGTTTTCTAGGGATGAGGGTTTACAGTTTTCATGGGATGAACATTTAGGTTTATCTGGAACTAACAGTTGAGGGTATTGGGGCTAAGAGTTTTCTAGGGGTTGGGGTTTAAGGTTTTCTAGGGATGAGGGTTTCTGGTTATCTAGGGATGAGGGTTTCTGGTTTTCTCATGATGAGTTTTTAGGGCTTTCTAGGGTAGTGGGAATAAGGATTACTAGGCACGAGGGTTTAGGGTTTTCATGGGATTAGGGTTTGTGGTTTTATAGGTATGAGGGTTTAGTGTTTTCTAGTTCTAAGTGATTATGGTTTTCTAGGGCTAAGGGTTTAGGTTTTTACAGGACTTATGGTTATGTGTTTTTCTAGGACTAAGGTTTAGGGATTTCTAGGGATGAGGGTGTAGGGTTTTCCAGAGTAAGGCTGGGGTTTTTGGTTTTTATGGGAATCAGGGTTTAGTTCTTTTTAGGGGTGAGTGTTTGGGGTTTTCTAGGTCCGCAGTTTTTCTATTTTTAGGGCTGAGGGTTTAGGATTTTTTGGCGCTATGGGATTAGGGTTTTTCAGGTTGAGGGTTTAGTGTTTTCGGGGGGTCAAGGTTTAGGGTTTTTTAGACTAATAGTGTAGGTTTATTAGAGGATGTGGGTATAATATTTGGGGGGGAATGGGTATTTTGGGTTCTTTGGGGATAGGGGTTAAGTGTTTTGGGTGTTATGGTTCTATGGTTTTCTAGGAATAACATTTTATAGTTTACTAGGGTTATGGGTTTAGGGTTATCTAGAGATAAGGTTTGAGGATTTTTTATGAGGGTTTAGGGATTTATAGGGGTGAGTGTTTGGGGTTTTCTAGGGTTGAGGGTTTTGGTTTTTCTAGGGATGGGGATTTATGGTTCTCTCAGTATGATTTTTTTGGGATTTTTTGGGCTGTGGTTTTGGTATTACTAGGCCTGGGGGTTTAGGATTTTCTAGGGTTAAGGGTTTTGGGTTTTTTGGTGATAAGGGTTTAGGGTTTTCTGGTGCTGAGGGTTTAGTGAATTCTAGGGATGAGGGTTTGGGTTTTTTTAGGACTTATGGTTAAGGGTGTTTCTAAAACTAAGGTTTTAGGGATTTCTAGGGATGTGGGTTTTCAGTTTTTGGTATATTAGCGTTTATGTTTTTCTACACTGAGGGTTTAGGGTTTTATAGGGTTTAGGATTTACGAATTTCTAGGGATAAGAGTTTAGGGTTTTCTAGGGTTGAGGTTTTAGTGTTTTTTGGGATGAGGGTTTACGGTTTTCTAGGGATAAGGGTGTAGGGTTTTATAGAGATGAGGTTTTAGGGTATTTCAGGGATGTGGGTTTTAGGTTTTTTGGGGATGGGGGTTTATGGTTTATTGGTACTAACGGTCTAAATTTTATTGGGGATAAGGGTATAGGTTTTTTTGTGACTGACGGTTTAGGTTTTTTAGTTCTGAGGGTTTATGGTTTTTTGGGGTTGAGAGATTAGGGTTTTGGGTGGCTAAGGGTTTAGGGTTTTTTGGGGATTAGGGTTTTTGGTTTTTTGGGGCTGAGGGTTTTTGGTTCTTTATGGATATGGGTTAATGTTTTTTAGGGTTGATAATTTATGATTTTTTCTAGATGGGGGATTATAAATTTGGGGGTTAAGGGATTAATGTTTTTGGGTGATGAGGTTTTGGGTTTTTTGGGGATGTGGTTTTTGTATATTTTGGGGTTTAGGCATTAGGGTTTTTTGGAGCTGAGGTGTTTAGGTTTTTTGAGGCCGATGGTTTAGGGTTTTTTGGGGATAAGTTTTTAGGGTTTTTTTGGGCTGAGGTTTTAGGTTTCTTTAGTCTTGAGGGTTCAGGGTTTTGGGGGGATGACATTTTTGGGTTTTTTGAGGCTATGGGTTTATGGTTTTTTGGGGAAAACAGATCATGATTTTTTGGGACTAAGGGTTTAGGGATTTTTAGGGAATATGGTTTAGGTTTTTTGGTGGATCAGGGTATATTGTTTTTAAAGTATAAGTGTCTAGTGGTTTTAAGACTAAGACTTTGGGGTTTTTGGTGCTGAGGGTTTAGGGTTTTTTGTGGATGAGGGTTTAGGGTTTTTTTGGGTGAGGGTTTTTGTTTTTTGGAAAGAGGATTTAGGGTTTTTGGGGGTAGGGGTTTTGGAGTTTATTGGGATGGATTTTGGGTTTTTTGAGGTTGAGGTTTTTTGATTTTTTGGGGCTATGGGTTTAAGGTTTTTTGGGAATGCGGTTTTAGGTTTTTTTGGGGGCTGAATGTCTACTACTTTTTAGGGATGAGGTTTTTTGGTTTTTTGGATATAAGGGTTAGTGGTTTTGGGGGTAAGGGATTAGGTTTTTTTCGTGTTAAGTGTTTTGGGTTTTTTGTGGCTGATGATTTAGGGTTTATTTCACTAGGGGTTTAGGATTTTTTGAGGCTTAGGGTTTATGTTTTTTTGCTAACCGTTTATGGTTTTTTGGGGTTGGTGGGTTTTGGGTTTTGGGGGATGAGTGACTGGGTTTTTTGGTCCTTATAGTTTTGGGTTATTGTGGTTGAGTGTTTGTGTTTTTTTGGGTTGAGGTTTTTGGGTTTTTGGGGATGAGGGTTTGGTATTTTTTGGTGTTGAGGGTTATGGGGTTTTATGGAAGATGTTTTAGGGTTTTGGGGATTAGAGTTTATGTTTTATTCAGGCTGAGGGTTTAGATATTTTTGGGGCTGAGGGATTGGGTTTTTTTATGGAAGAGGTTTTCAGGTTTTTTGGATAAGTGGTTCTAGGTTTTATGGTTTTCTAGGGTGAGGGTTTTTTGAGGATAAGTTTTGAGGGTTTTCTATTGCTGAGGTTTGAGGGTTTTTGGGGGATGATGATTGGGGGTTTTTTGGGACTGAGGATTTAGCTATTTTTAGGGTTGATGGTATAAGGTTTTTTGGGGGGCTGAGGTTGGATGGTTTTATGGGGATGAGGGTTTAAGGTATTTTGTGGTTAAGGGTTGAGGGTTTTTTGGGGTTGTGGGTTGATTTTTTTTAGGTATGAGTAATAATGTTTTCTTGGAGATGAGGTTTTGGGTTTTCTAGAGATGTGGATTTATGGTTTTGGGGGATAAAGGTTTCATTATTTTATAGTATAATCATTGAGGTTTTTTGGGGATTAGGACTTAGGGTTTTTGGGGTCATGTTTTAGGGTTTTTTTGGTTCTGATGGTTTGGTATTTTTTGAGGGTGGTGTTTTGGATTTTTTTGGGATGATAGTTTGGGGTTATTTTAGGGCTGAGGGTTTGGGGTTTTTTTTGGGGGGGGGGGGTTATGGTTTTTTGGGGATAAGAGTTTTGGTTTTTTGTGACTAAGGGTTTGTGGTTCTTTTGGGTGAAGGGTTTAGGGTTTTTTGAGGTAGGGGGTTCAGTGTTTTTTTGGGCTGGGGGTTTTGGTTTTCTTAATGATGAGGGTTTCAGGTTTTCTAGTGTTGGGAGATATGTGTTTTGGGTGTTGTGGTTTTAGGTTTTTTTAGGGTTGATGGTTTTTCATTTTTTGGGGATGAGAGTTTAGGGTTTTTTTGTTTAGGTTTTGGGGTTTTTTGGTGTTGAGGTTTTGTGATTCTTTGGGACTAGGGGTTTCAGGTTTATTTTTATGGTTGCGGGTTTTTGGTATTTTGGGCTTAAGGGTTTTTAGTTTTATGGTATTGAGGGTTTGGGTTTGTTTGGGGCTATGTTTTTGGTTTTTTTACTGATAAGGGTCTGGGGTTTTTGGAGGAATAGGGTTTAGTGTTTTTTGAGGGTGGGAGTTTTTTGTTTTTTAGGGTTGATGGTTTATAGTTTTTTTGGGTTGAGGGGTTATGGTTTTCTGGGTATGTGTGTTTAATGTTTCTTGGGGTTGTGGGTTTAGGGTTTTGGTAGATGAGGATTTATGGTTTTGGGGGGGCTGAGAATTTAGGTTTTTTTTAGGGATGATGCTTTAGGGTTTTGGGGGTTGAGAGTTTAGGGTGTTTCAGTGTTTAGAGTTTAGTCTTTTTGAGGATGAGGGTTTATAGATTTTTGGGTCTGAGGGTTTAGGGATTTTTTGGGCTTATATTTTGGGTTTTTTAGAGATAATGGTTTAGGGTTTTTTGGGGATGAGGGTTTAGGTTTTTTTAGATCTGAGGTTTTAGGGTTTTTTAGGACTGAGAGTTTAGGGGGTTTTCTGCCTGAGGGTTTAGGGATTTTGGGGGTTTAGGGTTTAGGGTTTAAATTTTTCTAGGTATGATGGTTTTGAGGTTTTATTAGGGTAATAGTTTTAGGTTTTTTGGGGTTGTGGGTTTAGGGTTTTATGGTTGAGGGTTTAGGATTTTTCAGGAAATATTGTTTAGGGTTTTTTGGGGTTGAGGGTTTAATGTTATTTTGGGATGAGGGTTTAGGGATTTTAGGGACTGAGAGTTGTAGGTCTCTTAGGGCTGATGGTTTAGAGTTTATTGGGGATGAGGGTTTAGGAATTTTTGGGTTTTGGGGTTAAGGGTTAAGGGTTTTTTTGGGCTGGGGTTTTAGGATTTTTTTGGGAAAGAGATTATGTTATTTTGGGGCTTAGATTTAGTTTTTTAGGGGGATAAGGGTTTAGAGTTTTGGGGGGCTAATAATTTTGGGTTTTGTGGGATTGAGGGTTTAGGTTTTTTTGGGGATCTATGTTTAGAGTTTTTTGGAGCTAAGGGTTTAGGGTTTTTTGGGATAAGGGTTTAACATATTTTGGGGTTGAGTGTTTTCGTTTTTTTGGGGCTTTGGATTGAGGGGTTTTTTGGGGATAAGGGTCTGGGTTTTATTAGGGATGAGGGTTCAGCGTTTTTTATAGGCTGTGGGTTTAGGGTTTTTTTTGGGTATGATCATTTAGGGTTTTTTGGTGATGAGTGTTTAGGTTTCTTAGGGACTAAGTGTATAAGGGTTTTATGGGGTTAGGTTTTAGGGTTTTTTGGGTCTTATAATTCATTATTTTTTAGGGATTATGGGTTAGGGTTTTGTATAGAAGAGGTTTTAGGATTTTCTTGGGTATGGGTTTAGGGTATTGGGGGGCTGAGGGTTTAGAGTTTTTTGGGGTGAGGGTTTTGGGTTTTTTATGGTTGGGGGTTTTGTTTTTTTTTTGGGATTATAGTTTAGAGTTTTTCAGAGTTGAGGTTTTATTTTTTTTAAGGATGGGGGTTTAGGGTTTTTAGGAGTTGAGGGTTTAGGGTCTATGGTTTTTATGCAATTAAGCTTTTAGGATTTTTGGGGCTGGGGGTTTAGAGTTTTGGAGGGTTTGGGTTTTTGGGTTTTATAGTGCTGGGGATTTATTGTTTTTTGGGGATAACAATTTATGGTTTTTTAGGGATGAGGTTTTTGGGTTTTGGGGGATTAGGAATTAAGGTTTTTTTGGGATGATTATTTAGGGTTTTTTGGGGTTGGGGTTTAGGGTTTTTTGGGGCTAAGGGTTTATGGTTTTTTGGGGCTAAGGGTTTTGGGATTTTTGTAACTGAGGGTCTAGGGTTTTTTGGGGCTGTGGGTCTATGATTTCTGGGGATTGGGGGTTTATATTTTTTCAGGGATAAGTGTTTATGGTTTTTTAGATATGACTATTTATGGTTTTTCGTTGCTGGGATTATGGGTTTTAAGGGTTGTATCGTTATGTTTTTCAAGGGTTGAGTGTTTTTGATTCTCTAGGGCTGATGGTTTTGGGTTTTCTATGGATGAGGTTTTATGGTTTTATAGGGATAGGGGTTTGGGGTTTTTTGGGGATGACGGTTTGGTGTTTTCTAGGGATGAGGGTTTTGGGTTTTCTAGGGATGGGGGTTTGTGGTTTTCTAGGGATGAGGTATTAGGGTTTTCTTGTGCTAAGAGTTTAGGGTTTTCTAGGGATGGGCATTTAGGGTTTTCTAAGGAACCGAGATTTAGTTTTTCTGGGGCTGTGGGTTTAGAGTATTCTAGAGCTGAGGGTTTTGGTTTCTCTAGGGTTGAGGTTTTAAGGTTTTCTAGGGCTACGGGTTTAGGGTTTTCTGGGGCTGAGTGTTTAGGGTTTTCTTGGGCTAAGGCTTTGAGGTTTTCTAGGGATGAGGGTTTTGTGTTTTCCATGGATGAAGGTTTAGGGTTTTCTTAGTATGATATTTTAGGATGTTTGGGATCAGGGTTTAGGGATTTTTGGGGCTATGGGTTTATGGGTTTTGGGGGGTTGAGGGTTTTCAATTTTCTGGGGCAAAGGATTTCTGGTATTTTTGGGAAGAGGGTTTGGGATTCTTTTAGTCTAAGGCTTTGTGGTTTTTTGGGGCTGAGGGATTGGGGGGTTTTTGTTCTAATGGATTGGGGGAGTTTTTGGTTGAGGGTTTTGGGTTTTTGCGGCTGAGTGTTTGGGGTTTTTTGGGGCTAAGGATTTGGGGATTTTTATAGTTGAGAGTTTGGGGTTTTTCAGGGATGAGGTTTTTGGGTTTTTTGTGGCTAGGGGTTTATGGTTTTTTGGGGTTAGGGTTTATATTTTTTTAGGGATATGGGGTTAGTGTTTTTTCAATTATAGGGTTAAGGTTTTTTTTAGGATTGGGTATTTATGTTTTTTTGGGTCTTAGGTTTTAGGGTTTTCTAGGGATGAGGGTTTAGATTTTTCTAGAGATGTGGGTTTGGTGTTTTTTAGGGGGAAGGGATTATGGTTTTTGGGGGATTATGGTTTGGGGTTTTGGGGGGTATGAGGGTTTAGGGATTTGGGGGCTGAGGGTTTGGGGTATTTTTTGGACATAGGGCTTTGTGTTTTTTAGGGATTAGAGTTTAGGGTTTTTGGGGCTGGTGGTTTTAATTTTTTGGGACTAAGTATTTGGGGGTTTTTTGGTTGAGGGTTGATCTTTTTTGTATCTTAGGTATTGTGGTTTCTTAGGGATGCATTTTTTGGTCTTTTAGGTATGATTGTTTAGGGTTTTTTGAGGATGATGATTTAGTGTTATCGGGGGCATAGGGTTTAGTGGTTTTTTGGGGATAAGGGTTTATGGTTTTTTAGGGATGAGGGTTAGTTTTTTTTGGGTTTGGGGTTTAGGGTTTTTTTGGGTTGAGTGTTTAGGGATTTTGGTGATGGGGGTTTAGGATTTTTGGGGCTGAGGGTTTGGAATTTTTTGAGGTTGAGGATTTTGATTTTTTTTCTAGAATAGGGATTCATGTTTTATTAGGGAAGAGGGTTTGTTATTTTTTGGGTCTGGGGGCATATAGATTTTTGGGGAAGAGGGTTTGGGGTTTTTAGGGCTGATAATTTGTAGTTTTTTTGGGCTAAGTGTTTTATGATTTTTAGGGCAGAGGGTTTGGGGTTTGTTTGGGGTGAGGGTTTGGGATTTCATGGTACTGAGGGTTTAGGGTTTTAAGGGTCTAGGAATTAGGGTTTTCTAGGGATGAGGGTTTGTGGTTTTTTGGGGTTGAGGGTTTGGGGATTTTTGGTGCTAATGGTTTTGGGTTTTGGGGGGTGGGAGTTTAGGGTTTGTTAGGGATGAAGTTTTCATATTTTTTAGGGTTAAGGATTTAGTGTTTTGGGCGATGAGGGTTTATGGATTTTGGGCATGAGTGTTTGGTATTTTGTATGTCTAAGGGGTGGGATTTTTTGGGGTTGTGGTTTTTTGGTTTTTTGGTGTTGAGGGTTTGGGGTTTTTGGGGATGCGGATATGGGGTTTTTTAGGTTGAGGGTTTTGGGTTTTGGGGGATAAGGGTTTCAATTTCGATAGGTATGAGGTTTTAGGCTTTTCTAGGGCTAAGGGTTTTGGGTTTTCTATTGCTGAGGGTTTTAGGTTTTCTGGGGTTAAAGGTTTAGGGTATTTGGGGGTGAGGTTTTAGGTTTTTCTAGTGCTAATAGTTTAGCATTTTCTAGGGATGAGGGTTTAGTATTTGTGTGGATTTGAGTTTATGGTTTTCTGGGCCTAATTTTTTGGGGGTTTTTAGGGATGAGGGTTTATGTTTTTATAGGGTTATGGATTTAAGGTTTTCTATGGATGAGGGTTTAGTATTTTTTAGGGATCAGGGTCTAGGGATTTCAAGGGATGAGGGTTTATGGTTTTCTTGGGATGGCGGTTTTCGATTTTCTAAGGCTGAGGGTTTGGGGTTTTGGGGGGATGAGGGTTTAGGGTTATTTGGGGTTAAGGGTTTAGTATTTTTTGGGGATGATGGTTTCAGTTTTTTTGGAGATGGGGGTTTAGGGTTCTCTACATCTAATGGTTTAGGGTTTTTTAAGGATTAGGGTTTTAGTTTCTCTGAGGCTAAGGGTTTAGGGTTTTTTGGTGTTGAGGGTTTAGTGTTTTTTGGTGATAGGAGTTTAGGATTTTCTCAGGCTGAGGGTTTGGGGTTTTTTGGGGATGAGGGTTTAGGGTTTTTGGAGTTGGGGGTTTATTGATTTTTGGGGATGAGGGTTTAGGGTTTTTGGGGATGAGGATTTACTATTTTTTAGAGCTAAGGGTTAAGGTTTTTTTGGGGATGAGGGTTCAGGTTTTATGGAGGGTGAGGGTTAAGGGTTTTCTTTTTTGGTGTTTAGGGTTTTATAGGGTTTAGGGTTTAGGGTTTTCTGGGCTTGAGGGTTTAGGGTTTCCTAGGTTTGAGGGTTTAGGATTTTATTCGTCTCGGGATTTTGGTTTTTCTAGGAATGAGGGTTTTTGGATAAGGTTTAGGGTTTCTAGGGAAGAGAGTTTATAGTTTTATGTGGTTGATGGTTTAGAGTTTTTTTCTATAATGTTTGAGGTTTTTTGGGGCAAAGGGTTTTTGGTTTTTTTTGGGACTGAGGGTTTAGTGTTTTTTGGGGGATGAGGTTTTATGGTTATTTGGGACTAAGGGTTAAGGGTTTTGGGGGATGAAGATTTAGGTTTTTTGGGTCTGAGATTTTAAGGTTTTTTAATGGTGTGGTTTATCATTTTTATCCGAGGGTTTATGGTTTTCTAGGATTAGGGTTTGTGGTTTTTTGGGATGAGGGTTTGAATTTAATTGGGGCCAAGGATTTTTGGTTTTTTTTTTGTCGATTGTTTATGTTTTTTTGGGGATAAGGGTTTGGGGAGTTTTGGAGGTGTGAGTTTAGGGTTTTTTAGGGTCAGGTGTTTAGGGTTTTTTGGGCTGAGTGTTTAGGGTTTTTTTGCTGAGGGTTTAGGGTTTTTCTAGGTTGATAGTTTTGGTTTTTTTTGGGGGTGGAGGGTTTAGGTTTTTTAGGGTCTTAGGGTTTAGTGTTTTCTAGGGTTGAGGGTTGAGGGTTTTTTGGGTTCAAGGGTTTAGTATTTTTTGGGACAGATTGTTTAGGGATTTTCTAGGCTGATGGTTTATGGTTTTTTAGGCCGACGGTTTATGGATTTTTTGTTCTGAGGGATTAGGGGTTTTTTTGGGTCGATGGTTTAGGGTTTTTTTGGGACTAATGGTTTAGGCTTTTTTGGTTCCAAGGATTTTGGGATTTTAGGGATAAGGGTTTAGGGTTTTTTGGTGAAAAGGGATTATATTTTTTTAGTGATGAGGGTTTAGGGTTTTTTGGGGTTGATGGTTTAGGATTTTTTTGGGATGAGGGTTTAAGGTTTGGGGGGTCTGAGGGTTTAGGGTTTTCTAGGGTTTAGGGTTTATATTTTTTTTGTTTATGAGGGTTTTTTGTTTTTTTTTTGGTCAAGGTTTTAGTGTCTTTTGGGGCCGAGGGTGTAGGGTTTTTTTAGAGCTGAGGGTTTAGTGTTTTTTGGGGCTAAGGGTTTAGGGGTATTTACTGCCAAGGGTTTAAGGTTTTTTTGAGAATAGATTTTATGATTTTTTTGGTTTGAATACTTAGGTGTATTGGTCCTAATGGTTTATCATTTTGGGGGGTTGAGGGGTTAAATTTGTTTTTTAGATCTTGGATTTCATGTTTTTTGGGGCCAAGGGTTTGGCGTTTTTTGGGGATAAGGGTTTAGGGTTTTTTGGGGATGAGTGTTTATGGGGTTTGGGGGTTGATGGTTTAGGGTTTCTAGAGGGCAAGGATTTAGGGTTTTGGTGGGATTATGAGTTAGGGATTATCGGGGTTGGGGGTTCAGGGTTTTTTTTTTGGATTGAGGGTTTATTGTTTTTTACTGATGAGGGTTTACGATTTTTTTGAGGCTGAGGGTTTTGATATTTTTTGGGATGATGGTTTAATGTTTTTTTGGTTCTGGGATTTTAGGGTTTCTTGGGGTATAGGGTATAGGGTTTTCTTATGGTTAAGGGTATAGGGTTTTTGGGGGGTGAGTTTTTAGGGTTTTTCGGTGATGAGGGTTTAGGGTTTTTTGGGGATTATGGTTTAATATATTTTTGGGATGAGGGTTTAGAGTTTTTTGGGGATGGGGGTTTATGGATTTTTTGGGATTAGGGTTCAGAGTTTTTTGGGTCTTATGGTTTAGGGTTTTTGTGGCGTAGGTTTTATGTTTTTTTAGTGTTGAGGGTCTTGTGTGTTTTGGGGATGATTGTTTAGTGTTTTTTGGGTTTGAGGTTTTAGTGTTTTTTGGGACTTATTGTTTAGGGGTTTTTGGGAATGATGGTTTAATGTTTTGTGGGGTTAGGGTTAAAGGTTTTTTGGGGTTGAGGTTATTTGGTTTTATAGGTATTATGGTTTTTGGTTTTCTATGGATGGGGGTTTAGTTTTTTCTAGGTCTGAGGGTTTAGGGTTTTTTGGGGATGAGGGTTTGGGGTTTTTTGGTGGATGAGGGTTTAGGGTTTTCTGGTGCATGAGGGTTTAGGGTTTTCTAGGGTAGAGGGTTTAGGATTTTATGAGGATTAGGGGTTATTATTTTTGGGGTATGAGGAATTATGGTTTTATAGGACTATGGATTTAGGGTTTTTTGGGGCTGATGGTTAAGGGTTGTTTTGGGATGAGGGTTTGGGATTTTTTGGTGAAGAGTGTTTAGGGATTTTTTGGGCTGAGGGTTTATGGTTTTTTTTGGGTTGATGTTTTAGGTTTTTCAAGGGATGAGGGTTTCATGATTTTTGGGGATGAGGGTTCAGGTTTTTTTGGGGTAGAGGTCTCAGTTTTTTTGGGGGAGTAATGTTTTTTGTATTTTTGGGGCTGAGGGTTTGGGGTTTTTTGGGGTGAATGTTTTGGGGGGTCTTTTGGGCTGAGGGATTTGGGTTTTGGGGGGATGAGGGTTTAGGGTTTTTTTTGTGCTAAGGGTTTAGTATTTTTCAAGGTTTATGGTTTAGTTTTTTTTATCAGGGTTTTGGGTTTTCATGGATGAGAGTTTAGCATTTTGGGGGGATGAGGGTTTGTGGTTTCTTATGGTTGAGCGTTTGGGGTTTTAGGGCTTGGGGTTAGAGGGTTTTGTTTTTTTGGGGTTCAGGGTTTGAGGGTTTTGGGGCTTAGGGTTTTGGGTTTTTTAGGGATGATGGTTTTGGGTTTTTTGAGTCTGGGGTTTTAGATTCCTTAGGGCTTAGGTTTTGTGTATTTTTTTGGTTTACAGTTTTTGGTTTTCTAAGGAATGAGGGTTTAGTATTTTTTGGTACTAGGGGTTTAAGGATTTTTGGGGCTGCTGTTTTAGGGTTTTTTGGGGCCATAGGTTTAGTATTATTTAGGAATGAGTGTTTAGATTTTTGGGGGAATAGGTTTTAGAATTTTTTATTGTTGAGGGTTTAGTGTTTTTTGGGGATGATGGTTTGTGAATGATGATTTAGGATTTTTAGGCCAATGGTTTTACAGTTTTTAGTGGATGGGGGTTTATGGTTTTTTATGGATAAGTGTTTTGGGTCTTTTGGAACTAAGGTTTTAGGGTTTTCTATGGATGAGGGTTTGGAGGATTGTTGGGGATGAGGGTTTCGGGTTTTTTTGGTGCTGAGGGTTTGGGGTTTTTTATTTTAGGGTTTAGGGTTTTTGGGGGTTGCTGGTTAATAAATATCAAGAGATGAGATTTTAGGGATTTTTTTTGACTTAAGGTTTAGGTTTTTTGGGGGGCTCAGAATTTCGGGTTATTTTCAGCTAAGGATTTAAGGATTTTCAGGGTTAAGGTTTTATAGTTTTTTGGGATGAGTTTTTTCGGTTTTTATGGCTGAGGTTTTAGGGGTTTTTTGGGGATAAGTGTTTAATGTTTTTTCGGAATGAGGGTGTAAGATTTTTTGGGAATGAGGGTTTAGGGTTTTTTGGGTTTGATGGTTTATATTTTTGGGGGGTCGATAGTTTATTGTTTTTTGGGGGTGAGGGTTTTGGTTTTTTTGTTCCAGAAGATTAAGTGTTTTTTAGGGATGAGGGTTTTGGTTTTATTGGGGATGAGGGTTTAGGGTTTTTTGGGGATGAGGGTTTAATTTTTTTGGGACTAAGGTTTTAGGGTTTTGGGGGGCTGAGGTTTTAAGTTTTTTGGGACTAAGGGTTTAGGGTATTTGGGGGATGAGGGTTTAGTGTTGTTTAGGTTGGATGGTTTATGGTTTTTTAGGGCTAACGAAATAATGTTTTTTCGAGTTGATGGTTTAGGGTTTTTTAGGTTTGAGGGTTTAAGGATTTTTGGGGCTATGATTTTAGGGTTTTTTGGGGTTGGGGGTTTAGGGTTTTTTAGGGCGGGTGTATTAGGGGGTTCTAGGGATGGGGGTTTCTGGTTTCCTGGGGGATGTGGATTTAGGGTTTCCTAGGTCTTACGGTTTAGGGTCTTATGGGGATAAGTGGTTTGGTTTTTCGAGGTATGAGGGTTTAGGATTTCTTGTAGGTATCGGTTTCATTTTTTTATGGCTAAGGGATTAGGGCCTTTTAGGGATGAGGTTTTACTATTTTTGGGGAACAAAAGTCCAGGGTTTTTTGGGGCTTAGGGTTTAGGTTTTTTTAGGGATGAGGGTTTAAATTTTTTGTGGGTGGGGGTTTAGTGTTTTTTGGGGCTGTGGGTTTAAGGTTTTTTTAGGGGTAATGTTTTTGGTGTTTTGGGGGATGGTGGTTTAGTGTTTTTTTGTGTTGATTGTTTAGGGGTTTTTTGGTACCGAAGGTTTGGATTTTTTTGGGGATGAGGGTTTGGGTTTCTAGGGGCATAATGTATAAAGTTTGGGGGATGGGGGTTTGTGTTTTTTTGGGATGTTATGGTTAAGTGTTTTTTGGGACTAAGGGTTTGGGTTATTTTAGGATTGATGGTTTGGGGTTTTTTTGGGCTGTTCAGTTTAGTGTTTTTGAGGTAGGGGTTTTGTGTTTTTTGTGCCTAACTGTTTAGGGTTTGTTGGTGTTGAGGGTTTTGAGTTTTCTAAGGCTAAGGGTTTTTAGTTTTCAGGCTGAGGGTTTATGGATTTTTTACGGATGAGGGTTTTGGGTTTTTTGGTGTTTAGGGTTTAGGGTTTTTTGGTTAAGAGCTTAGGTTGTTTTGGGATTGGGGGTTTTGGGTTTTTTAGTACTAGAGGTTTGGGGTTTCTTGGTGCTGAGGGTTTGGGGTTTTTTGCGGATGAGGGTTTGAGGTTTTTTGGACATTAGGGTTTAGAGTTTTGGCATTGAGGGATTGGGTTTGTTTGAGGATGTGTGTTTAGGGTTTTTCAGGGTTGATTTTTTTGGGTTTTTTGGGGATGAGGGGTTAGGATTTTCTAGGGCTGAGGGATTTCAGTTTTTTAGGGCTATGGGTTTGGATTTTTTTGGTTGAGGGTTTGTCAATATCTAGGGATGAGGGTTTAGGGTTTTTTGGGGTAGGGGGTTTAGAGTTTTGTGGGGCTGACGTTTTATGGTTTTGGGGGGTTTAGGGTTTAGATTTTTTTAGGGATGAGTTTTTAGGGTTTTTTTCGTCTGAGGTTTTAGGGGTTTTTTTATATTAAGGGTTTCGTGTTTTTTTGGGGTGATTGTTTATGTTTTTTTGGTATTGAGGGTTTAGTGATTTTTTTGGAAAGAGTTTTTGTGTTTTTTAGGATTGGGGTTTTAAGGTTTTTTATGGATGATTCTTTAGGGTTATTTGGGGTTGAGGTTTTAGGTTTTTTTGGGATGAGGGTTTAGGGTTTTTTATGGCGAAGGGTTTATGGTTTTTTGGGGATGAGGATTTGGGGTTTTTTGGGGTTATGGATTTGGGTGTTTTTTTGGGCTAAGGGTTATTTAGGGATGAGGGTTTAAGGTTCTTTGGGACTAAGAGTTTATGGTTTTCTAGGGCTGAGGGTGTGGTATTTTTTTTATCTCTAGGTTTAGGGTTTTGGGGGGATTAGGGTTTCAAGTTATTTTGGGCCAAGGGTTTACTGATTTTTAGGGATGAGGGTTTAGGGTTTTTTAGGACTGATGGTTTAGGGGTTTTGGGGGCTCATGGTTTAGGGTTTTATTGGGATGAGGGTTTACAGTTTTTTGGGGTTGAGGTTGTATGGCTTTGGGGGTTAGGTGTTTAGGATTTTTTAGGATATATGGTTTTGGATTTTTTGGGCGATGAGGGTTTAGTGCTTTTTGGGAATGAAGATTTTTTTTGTGCTAATGGTTAAGGGTTTTTTGGGGCTGAGGGTTTGGTGTTTATTTGGGTTGAGTGTTTACAGCTTTTTAGGGCTGGGGGTTTAGGGTTTTTTGGGGCTGAGGGTTTTGGGTTTTTTGGGCCTGAGGGTTTAGGGTTTTTTGGCATTGACGGTTTAGGGTTTTTAGGGATGATGGTCTAAGTTATTTTAGGGATGAGGGTTTAGGGTTTTTTATCTAAGTTCTGGGTTTTGTGGATGTGGGTTTAGGGTTTTTAGGGATAAGTTTTTAGGGTTTCTTAGGGTTGAGAGCTTAGGATTTTTATGGGGCTCAGGGTTTATGTTTTTCTAGAGATGAGGGTTTAGGGTGTTTTGGGTATGAGGGTTTAGGGTTTTTGGGTGGGCTTATGGTTTAGGGTTCTTTAGGGATGAGGGTTTAGGTTTTTTTGGTGTATATTGTTTTGGATTTATTAGGTCTAAGGGTTTTGTGTTTTATGGGGATGTGTGTTTATGGTTTTGGGGGGCTAAGGGTTTAGGTTTTTTTTGGATAAGGGTTTAGTGTTTTTTTAAATTGAGGGTCGATGACTTTTTGGGGATGCATGTTTACTGTTTTTTTGGGGATGAAGGTTTAGGGTTTGGGGGGATGAGTGTTTAGGGTTTTTTGGGGATGAGTGTTTATAGTTTGGGGGGTTTGGGGTTTAGGGAATTTTGGGGCTGAGGGTTTAGTTTTTATTTTGCTAAGGTTTCTACGTTTTTGGTGCTAAGGTTGTAGGGTTTTGGGGGGTTGAGTGTCTACGATTTTTTGGTGTTGAGGGTCTAGTATTTTCTTGGGATGATGTTGTAGGGTTTTTTTGGGATGAGGGTTTATATTTTTTGGGGATAAGGGTTTAGGTTTTTCGGGGATGAGGGTCGAGGATTTTTTGGGTAAAGGGTTGAGTGTTTTTTGTGTAGAGGATTGAGGGTTTTGGGGTGGAAGAGGTTTAGAGCTAGGAAAGATTAGCCCCCAAAATGTTAATAAAACATAAAGGCACAATTACAAGATGGGTCAAAAAGGTCGAGAGTGGATCTCACCCTTTATATCTGAGTCAACCAAGGAAGAACAAAAAGATGGGGACACAACGGACCACATCGAGCATCTTTCATCAATCACCCTTTTCAAGAGAGCATCTGCCACTGAGTGGTCCTCCCAGTAAACATGAGACACACTGAAGCTCAGGGATCAAGAGATATCAAGGCACTCTATCCAATGTGTGATTAGTCGCCACGGGACATCCCTGAAAAAATTCTTAAGAGCTACAACTACAAGTGTTGATTCCGACTCAATCCAAATCCTATGCCACCCAAAACGGCTCGCGTACTTCACAGCCTTTATAATGGCCCAAATATTTTCTTCATAAGCAAAGTCATGCCCAATAAGGTGGAAGAATCAGCCCTTAATGAACCCTCAAGAAGTACGAAGGACACTGCCACACCCCGAGGGCCCTAGAGCTCCCAATGGCGCACCATCAACATTGAATTTCAACCATGTTGGAATGGGAGGAATCCATCTAACCAACCTCAAGGCCATTGGTTTCCTACTTTTACCAACAACTCCAAGAGAGCACAGTAATGTTAGATCATTAACATCATTCCACATCAAACCTGTTTGAATTTGCGAAGTGGTCTGAATCATCTTCTGAATGGCGACCATGCCTCTATGCAGTGTAAGGGGTTGTCGATTGAAGGCGGTAGCATTGCGAGCGGCCCAGAAATAATGAATAACTTCTGCCACACTAGTAAGTAGCAGGTTATGTACCTGATCACTTTGTTTCATCTCCACCAGGCCACACATAAAATCGCAAATTGGTCCTTGTAGGCAGCAACTCATGCTGAAGCATTGTAGTAGATATCACCAAAGGTCCGATGAAAAGGTATAGTTCAGGAAGATGTGATCACAGTGCTCTTCCTTTATCCTTCATAACAAAACATGAAAAACCAAGATTCCAACCAGCTGCTTTCAGCTGAGCCTGAGTTGGAAGCTGATTCCTCCAAATTTTCCAGATCAGAACATAATGTGAAGGGGGAATGAATGGAGCCCTGAATTTGTCCATCCACGATGGGGGAGTCGTCCAATTCTGACACTTCAGACGGTAAATAATCACGGTTATTGAATTTAACCACCATTCTGGGCCGCTATATGAGGTTGTCAATGTTAGAAAAGACATATCGCTGAATTTTCATAGCAATGTTGCTTGGGAGCAAGGTCCCCAGGTCGTTCTGCTGCTGAATGAGGTAAGCAATGGTCAAATTCTTTATATCTGGGGGAGGCATCATCACCTCCAAAATGATCTGCTCTAGCCAAGGGGTAGACCAACAGTTTAGGTCAGAGGACCATGACACATTCCATTTTTAATGAGACATGATATCCTTATAAGATGATCGCAGAGCCGGCCAGCCTGAGGACGGAATGTACCCAACAAAGCCATAACATAACATATTTGTGAATATTTCCCCAAGGAAATCTAGGCCACCACTCAGAGGCTGAAGCAGACTCCAGGTAAATTTCCCAATCATAGCATCATTGAAAATCCTTAAATCCTTGATACCAAGCCCTCCCAATTCAAATGGCTTTGTGCAATGTTTCTAGGCCACTAAGACCAACTTCCACTCACTGTTAGAGCCTTTCTAGACAAAATTTTTTATCTTGTAATTCAGGCTTTTGAGGAGTTGAGGGTTTTGGGGGGGGGGAAGATGGTTGAGGGTTTTATTAGGGATTAGGTTTTAGGGTTTTTTGGTGAAGAGGGTTGAGGGTTTTTTGTGGTGAGGGTTTAGAGCTTTTGGGGTTGAGGGTTGAGGGTTTTGGGGGGCTAAGGTTTGATGATATTTTCAGGCTGATGGTTTCGGATTTTTTTTGCACTGAGGGTTTAGGGTTTGTTGAGGATGTGGGTTGGGGATTTTTAGGGATGAGAATTTATGATTTTTTGGGGAAGTGAGTTTATGATTTTTTTTAAGGTTGAGGTTTTAGGGTGTTTTGGGGTAGAGTTTTGAGGGGTTTTGGGGCTGAGGGTTTAGGGTTTTTTTGGGTCTGGGGATTGATAGTTTTTATGGTTGAGGGTTTGGGGTTTTTTGGGGATGTGGGTTGAGGGTTTTTTGTGGTTGGGTATTTAGGGTTTTTGAAGGTGGGGGTTGGGGGGTTTTTTGAGATGAGGGTTTAGGGTTTTTTTCTAGATTTTTTTATGTTCATGTTCCCTGGTTCATGGTACCTCAGCCTTCTCTTGACGATTTAGGCTATAGCTATGAAGGTTTGTCAGTTTTAATTCCTGAATGGATGGTCCAGCTATTGTGCTTGTATATCATTTTTTGTCAAGGATTGTATTGTTTTAAGTGGGGAAGTGGTGAAATGGTGAGGTCATGTATGGTTTCCCAAATTTTCCTCAATTTTTGTCATAATAATAAAAAAATAATTTTCAGTCTGGGTTTAGGGTTTACTAAGCAAGAGGGTTTTGGGTTTTCTAGTGATGAGAGTTTATGGTTTTCGGGATGAGGGTTTAGAGTTTTATGGGGATGGAGGTTTTAGGTTTTCTGGGGCTAAGGGTTTAGGTTTTTATGGGGCTAAGGGTTTTGGGATTTCCAAGGCTGACAGTTTAAGGTTTGGGGGGATGAGGCTTTAGGTTTTTTAGGGCTGAGTGTTTTTTTTGGGATTAGATTTTTGGGTTTTCTATGAATATTATTTTTCTGGGGAAGTGGATTTAGGGTTTTCTATGGATGATGGTTTAGGGTTTTTTGATAATGGTGGTTTAGGGTTTCTTGAGGATGAGGGTTTAGGGTTTTTTTAGGGCATGGGGATTAGGGTTTTATGGGGTAAAGGGTTTAGGGTAATCTAGGGGAGAGGTTTTAGGTTCTTCTAGGTATGAGGGTTTATGGTTTTTTGGGGATGGGGGTTTTGGGATATCTGGGGCTGATAGTTTATGGTTTTTTGGGTATGAGGGGTTATGTTTTTTCTGGTGGTGAGGGTTTAGGGTATTCTGGTGATGAGGGTTTATCTTTCTCTGGGGCTGAGGGTTTAGGGTTTTTAGGGGCTGAGGGAATAGGGTTTTGGAGTGGTGGGTTTAGGGTTTCTTGGGACTGAGGGTTTAGGGTTTTTACGAAGGAGGGTTTAAGGTTTTCTTGGTCTGAGGGTTTAGGATCTTTTGGGGTTGTGGGTTTACTATTATTTGGTGCTAAGTCTTTAGGGTTTTTTGGGGCTGAGGGTTTAGGGGTTTTTCAAGGCTAAGGAATTTGGGTTTTTTGGGCCTAGGTTTTAGATTTTTAGGGGATGAGGGTTTTGGGTTTTTTGTGGATGAGTGTTTTGGGTTTTTTGGCCCAGGGTTTACGAGTTTTGGGGACTTAGGGTTTTGGAAAATTTTAGGCTAAGGTATTTGTGTTTTTTATTGCTAATAGTTTAGGGATTTTGGGGGATGAGGGTTTAGGTATTTAGGGGATAAGGGTTTAGGTTTTTTGGGGGATGATGTTTTAGGGTTTTTTAGGGGTGAAGGTTTAAGGTTTTTCGGGGCTAAGGGTTTAGGTGTTTTGGGGAATGAGGGTTTAGGGTTTTTAGGGATGAGGGTTTAGTTTTTTGGGGGGCTAAGCGTTTTGGGGTTTTTGGGGCTAAGAATTTAGTGGTTTGGGGGATGATTATTTAGAAGTTTTTTTGGGATAAGGGGTTAGGGTTTTTTAGGTAAGAGTGTTTAGGGTTCTTTGGGAATGAGTGTTTAGGGTTTTTTGGGGATAGGGGTTTGGGGTATTTTGGGGATGAGGGTTTAAGTTTTTTTGGGGCTGAGGGTTTATGTTTTTTTGGGGCTGAGGTTTTAGGGTATTTTTGGCAAGATGATTTAGGGTTTTTAGGGCTAAGGGTTTTGGGTTTTGGGGGGGATGAGGGTTTAGGTATTTATGGGGATGAGGGTATAGGTTTTTTGGGGTTAAGGGTGAAATGAACCAGATTCAACCCGAGGAGAATACATTTGGGATTGAAAAGAATTTTAAGCTCAATTGTTATTCGAATTGAACCAGACCACACTTTTTGGCATGAAACATAGTGGTGGAAATGAAACACTTATTTAGGGATGAAAATGATATATCCACATGTAAAATTAAGGACATTAGTAGTATCACATTAAATAGTATAATGAACATGGATAAATTCATTACTAATAGGGAATATCACTACTTTAGTTTGTGGGGTCATTAATTAGCATCGTAAAGTGGGTTTTATTCATTTTATGTGACCTTTGGGTACCCCCATGCCTTTTAATTTGAATTAGGTTCTTACTAACAATTTATTTGGTATTTATGATGAAATTTTACTCATTTTTAATGGGTTACACCTTAATCCTATGAATTTTTAAGCTCGTTGTGAATCCTTCTATCTTTAGCATGTTACCTTTTCCTGAAATTGGTGGTTCATCTCCACTGCTAGTGAATAAATCTTTAATCTTGGAGAAACTATGAAGGGTTTTGTTTCTTTTAAGAATTGGTCATTAGGATAAATTTCATTCTTTCAACTCTTCACTTACTCATTTCATGTTTTGATGATGGATCTTTTGGTTGTTAGATCTACGGTTCCTACAGGTAAGTTCTACCACATTATTCTTATTAATCTCAAGAAAAAAAAACTTATCCCCCAAGTCTATCAAAATATGAACTTATAATTCTCTTACTATATGGTAAATATCTAATACACAACTACAATAAAAAAATACTCAAATCAGTGAGCAACTTTCTCAAATGTTGAGAGCACGAGGACATGATTCCCCTCCACCATAGTAGAATCCCCAACTTCTATCTCCGTATAATAGGATCAATCCAACCCCATTTTATGAAGATAGTACAAATGGTTATGATTATAGGGATTTGGAGGTGGGTATGAAAGGAAGAATATATAATGAAAATATTGAACGTGTATTGAATTTAGACATTTCAGATTTCAATGGGATTATGAATCCAGTTGGGTTTCAAGGTTTTTTGTGGAAAATCAATCGATTCCTTGAATTTAGGAATTTTTCCAATGAGAATAAGTTGAAGGTAGAAATTATAAAATTTAAATATTATGCATGTATTTTATTATAATATCTGATGAAATAGTGGGAACATGGTGGGTTAGACGAAATACAATCATGGGAGAAGTTGGATAAGCTTTTGAGGAGGCACATAAGAATTATTATAAAGATCTTTATTTCCTTATTAATAGATTGCAGTAAGGAGATAAATATTTTGAAGAGTACGTTCAATATTTTTATCTTCTATTAATGTGAACTAACATTCTAGAATACATAGAGTAAATGATTTTATAGTTTTTGGGGTGTTAAATGAATAAATTTTACATTCAATGGAGTTACAACTATTTTGTTCACTTGATGATGTTTGCAAGTTGGAAATCAAGGTAGAAAAGAAAAGGAAGATATCAAAGGCACATGAACTCATGAACTACAATAGAGTTACAAATTTTTATAAAGGTATATCTTATAATAAATATAGGGTTGGTGATAAGGAATTTGGAAAGAATAAGATGATGGATAAAGGGAAAGAGATGGTTATGGAACAACCAAAAGGAAAATCCAATAACAGTGAATGTGGGAATCAAAAGTGCGTAAAAGGTCATGGATATGGTCATTTTTAGGCCAATTTACCTAGAAATATAATTATTACTATAAATTATATCGATGATATTGAAATGGAAATCGAAGTAAGGTGAAAATGGTAGTGAGGAATCTGAAAATGAAGATCATGTTATATAAGAAGTTGATGTGGGTAACATGTTTATGCCACGAAGAGTTATGCAATCTAAAATCTTCCCTCAAGAAGAACAATGTGAAAACTTTTTCCAAACTCGTTTCACCTTAAATAATTAAGTATTCATGGTTATTATTGATATTGGAAGATTTTAAAATGTTTATTTTACAAAACTATTGTAGAAATTGATGCTTCTAACTCAGAATCTTCCTCATTCATACAAACTATAATGACTAAGCAATGAGAGAACACAACAAGCCAGCAAATAGGTTATGATTTCTTTTTTGATTGGTAATAACTATGTTGATGAGGTATTTAGAGATATTATTCCTATGAATTATTGTCACTTATTTTTGGTAAGGCTGTGTCTGTTTGAAATAGATTTGAAATATAATTAGAGGAAGAACACATATTTTTAAAATCTAGGGAAAATAATATTACACTTTATCTTTTGAATCCATCCAAGATTATTTATGAAAAAATTATTCCAAAAGATCCCAAAGTTATCCTCTTTATCAATAAAGATCAATAGGTGAAATAAATACATAAAAACCTATTTTTTCTTTAATGATGATGGAGAAGATGCTATGAAGAGAAGAGTCCTCACCATCTGTTTTCTTTTTTGTTGATTGGGGAATATCATGATGTTTTTCCTAATGATCTTCTAGGTTTATTACTACCCTTTAGAGTAATTTAATACTAGATTTATCTTTTATCAGGTTCAGAATTTCCTAACAAAGGAGCATATAGTCATGATCATGAGAAATCAAAGGAGTTGTGGGAGCAAGTGGATGAATTGAATGATCAAGTCTTCATAAGGACAAGTATGAGCCTATATTATGTTCTATCATTATTGGTACTGAAAAAAGATGGAATGTATCACATTTTTGTTGATAGTAAATCTATCTATAATATTAACATCAAATACCGGTATCCCATTCAACAACTCAATGATATTCTTAATCAATCACATGGGCCATCAATATTTTTGATGGTTGATCTTCGGAGTGGATACCACAAGATTCTAATGAATTAAGTCAATGAGTGGAAAACGAAATTCAAAACCTTAGGTGTATTTTTTGATTGGTTTGTCATTCCATTCAGCCTCTCAAATGTTCCTAGTACATTATTTTGAATAAAGAATAATGTTATGAAATCATTTATTTGTAATTTTTTTGTTTTTTATCTATATGATATTATGATTTACATTAAAGATGTAGAGAGCCATATGGATCATCTTTGGTGGCTATTTGGAATTATGTAGGAACAAAATCTATATGGTAAGCTGGAATAGTTCAAGTTCTTTATAATGCAAGTGGTGTTTTTGGGATATGTGGTATCCAAAGAAAGAATCATGGTGGATAAATGATAGCTAGAAGCAATCCAGTCATAGACACCACCAACTTGTTTCATCACTATCATGGCACCAATCAATGGATTCTTGAAAAATGAGAAAATATAGTGGTCAATGGTATCAAATTAATCATTTCAAATCATTAATAAAAGCTTATGTGAAGCACCAGTTTTGGAATTACCTGATTTTGATCAATTCATTGATGTGGAGTGTGATCCAACTGGAGTTTGGATCGGTGTTGATCTCATCCAAATAAATCATTCCATTTCATATTTTAGTGATAATTTTAATGGTTCAATGATGAATTACAGTACCTATTTCAAGGAAATTTATGTTATTGTGAGAGTCCTAGATCATTGGTCTCATTCTTTGAGACCAAAATAGTTTTTTCTTCATTCTGACCATCAGGCACTGAGATTTATCAATGGTCAGCACACACTGTGTTCAAGGCATGAAAAGTGGGTGTAATTATTTCAATCATTCTCATTTTTGTAAAAATACAGTAAGGGATAATAGATCCTTATGGTAGATTATTTATCTCAAAGGTATACATTACTTACCATTATAGATGCTCAAATTCTTCAATTTCAGCATTTGAAAGAGGATTATCTATATTATATTGAGCTAAATTCTATTTTAATTTGATTTAAAAAATTTGTTTTTTAGGATTATACTATTCATGATGGGTTTCTATTCAAGAAAAATATGTTGCGTGTTCTAAAGGGTAATTACAGGGACTTCCTCATCCGGGAGACTTGTGAAGGAGGACTGGATGGTCATTTTTGAATCCACAAAAACTTGGAGATAGTAAAGGATAATTTATACTATCTTAATATGTACTCAGATTTCCAAGAAATTATTTATATATGTGGGACATATTAAAGATAAAAGAGTACTTTCATGCTTGGTTTATACACTCAATTGCCTATTTTGGAGCTTTAAGGGGAAGATATCAGTATGGACTTCACTATGGATTTATTAAGGACTTGGTGAAGTTTTTTTAAAATATATTGTTCTCCATAATTGAGTTCCTCACAACATTGTTTCAAATAACGACACTAAATTTCATAGCCATTTTTGAGGCCATTACGGTGGAAATTTGGTATAAATATTTTTTCACCACTTCCCATAACCCTAAAACTTATGGGAAAATGGAATTTAGCAGTTGTACTTTGGGAAAAATTCATAGAACATTGGTTAACAAGAATATGATATATTGGTATTTAAAACTTCTAGAAGATTAATTTTCCTACAAAATATCTCCAAGTGCTTCCACTCAACATTCTCTTTTTGAAGTGGTTTATGGAATTAATCCAATAAATCCCATGTAATTGTGTTCTCTACCTCTTTATTTTCATGTGGATATTGATGTGGAGCAGAAATAAAAGTAGATAATGAAGCTTCATAAATCTATTTGAGCTCAAATATAGTAGTCTAATAAATTATATAATAGGTGAGATAATAAGCATCGAAAGAAGGATATTTCCAACCTAGATACAATGTGTGGAATCAACCTTTCTCAGATGGATTTCCATCCAAATGGAAGAGCAATAAGGAACCATGAGATAAAGGTCCATTCACGATAATTTAATGAGTGAGAAGGAACACCTATAAGACTGATTTACTTAATGATTTTGGTAGCATTTTTGCAGCATTCAAATTTGGGAATTTATCTCCATAAATTGAAGAAGACAATTCCATGTATTTGTGGGAAAATACTCTTCATCTTGGAGGAAATTATATGGACTAGATTCAACCAAAGGATAATACATTGGGGTTTCATAAGAATTTTATGACCAATTATTATTCAAATTGGACCAGCCTACTCTTTTTGGAAACCAACACAATTGAAGGACACAACACATGTATTTGGTGCCCAAAAGGGAATATCCACATGGAAAAGGAATGAAATTCATAGCATCACAATAAATAGGAGAGAGAACTTGGAGAAATACATCATTAAGAAGGAATCTTTCTACTTCAGTTAGCAGTGGTCATTAATTAGCATGGGAAAGTGGATTTTGTGATTTTTATGTGACCTTTGAGTTCACTCATGCCTTTTAATTCGATTTGGGTCATTAACCTCACTTTTTTTATCTTCATAGGGTATTTTCACTCAATTATAATGGTTAAAATTTAATATTATAAATTTTGAATCTTTTTATTCTACTTTCTTGAATTCACCTCTTCCATTTTCCCAGAATTGGTGGTGCATCTCATTTACTAGTGACTTGGTCTTTAAACTTGGAGAAACCTTGGTGAGTGGAATTTCATTTAAGCCATGTTCACTTGGAGAAACCTAGGGTTTTTTTATTATAAGGGGTTAACGTTTTGGGGTTGAGGGTTTATGGTTTTTTATGGATGAGGGTTTAGGTTTTTTGGGGGTTGGTGTTTTAAGATTTTTTGGGGATGGGGTTTAAGGATTTTTGGGGGATAACGGTTTATGGTTTTCTGGGGATTGGGGTTTAGGGATTTTTGGGATAGAGGGTTTATGGTTTTTTTGGGATGAGGGTTTATGGTTTTTTGGGTATGAGGGTTTTGGGGTTTGGGGGGATGAGGTTTTAGGGTATTTTGTGGCTGAGGGTATAGGGTTTTTTGGGCAGAGGTTCTAGGGTTTTTTTGGAGATGAGGGTCTAGGGATTTTTTGGGTTGAGGGTCTATGGTTTTTTGGGGATAAGCGTTTAGGGTTTGTTGTGGATGAGGTTCTAGTGTTTTTTGGGGATGAGGATCTAGGGTTTTGGGGGGATACGGGTCTATGGATTTTTTTGGGGTTTAAGGTCTTTTATTTTTTGGGGCCATGGGTCTTGGGATTTTCGGTGCTGAAGGACTAGGGTTTATTTGTCTAAGGGTATAGGGTTTTTTTGGGCTTAGGGTCAGTAGTTTTTTGTGACTGAGTATCTAGGGGTTTTTTTGGCTAAGGGTATAGGTTTTTTTGGGGATGAAGGTCAAGGATTTTTTTTGGGGGGGGGGTGATGGTCTAGGGTTTTGTGGGACTGAGGGTATAGGATTTTTTTAGGATGAGGGACTAGGGTTTTTGGGTTTTAGGGACTAGGCTTTTTTTGTGGATAAGGTTATGGAGTTTTTTTGGGGTTGAGGGTCAATGGTTTTTTGGGGCATAGGATCTAGGGTTTTTTTGGTGCCAATGATTTATGGTTTTTTGGGCTGAGGGTCTAGGTTTTTTAAGGATGAGTGTATCAAGTTACAATGGGATGAGTGTATCAGGTTTTTTGGGGCTAAGGGTCTAGGGTTTTCTAGGGCTTAGTGTCTAGGATTTTTTGGTGCTGAGGTTATATGGTTTTCTAGGACTGAGGGTCTAGGGGGTTTTTAAGATGATGGTCTAGGGTTTTGGTGGATGAGGGTGTGGTTTTTTGGGGTATAGGTTGAGAGTTTTTTGGGGATGAGGGTCTAAGTTTTTTTAGGCTAAGGGTATAGGTTTTTTGGGGGATGAAGGTCTAGGGGTTTTGGGTTGATGTTCTATGGTTTCTTGGGGTTGAGTGACTATATTTTGTTTGGGTTGGGTGAATAGGGTCTTTTCATGACGAGGGTCTATAGTTTTTTTGGTGATGAGGGCCTAGTGTTTTTCCAGCTAAGGGACTAGTATTTTTTGGTGCTCAGGGTCTAGGGTTTTTTGGTTATTATAGAGTGTAGGGTTATTTTGGGATGAGGGTCTGTGGTTTTTTGGGTTTGAGGGTCTAGGGTTGTTTGGGGATGAGGGTTTAGGTTTCATGGAACTGACGGTATAGAATTTTTTAGGGATGAAGGTTTAGGATTTTTTAGTGATTATGGGTGATCATTTTTTGGGGTTGAGGATTGAGGGTTTTTTGGGGTTGAGGATTAAGGGTTTTTTGGGGCTGAGGTTTTAGGATTTTTTGAGGATGAGGGTTTAGGGGTTTTTGGGCCTAAGGATTGAGGGTTTTTTAGGCTAAGGGTGTACAGTTTTTTCTGCGCCATATGGTTTATTATTTTTTTATGATGGTTTAAGGTTTTTTTGGGATTTGGGTTTAGTTTTTTTTCATCTGAGGGTTTAGTATTTTTTGGGGCAGATGGTTTCATGTTTTTTAGGGTAATGAATTGGGTTTTTTTGTGGTTGATAGTTATGGGTTTTTGGGTAAGAGGGTTGGGTTTTGGGGGGGCTAAGGGCCATGGGATTTTGGGGGTCTAGTGTTGGATTTGTTTGGGGTAGAGAAAATGGGGTTTTCTGGATGAGGGTTGGGGTTTTTTGGGCTGAGTTCTATGTATTTTAGGGCTGAAGGTTGAGGGTTTTGGGGCTGATATTGTAGGGTTTTTTGGTTGAGGGATTATGTTTTTCTGGGAAGAGTTTTTAGGGGTTTTGGGGGCAGAGAGTTTAGGGTTTTTTTGGGATGCGGGGAGAGGGATATTAGGGTATAGAAGTTGGGATTTTTTGGGAGCTGAGGGTTGGGTTTTTTTGGGGATATGGGTTGGGGTTTTTTGGGTCTGTGGGTTAGGGTTTTTTGGGTCTTAGGATTAGGGGTTTTTTGGGGGTTTGATTTTCAGGTTTATTGGGACCGAGGGTTAGGTTTTTTTTGGGTGAGTGTTGTTGGATATTTGGTTCAGAGGGATGGGGGTTTTTTGGGATGAGGTTTGAGGGTAGTTTGGGATGAGGGTTGAGTGTTTTTTAGGGATGAAGTTTGAGGCTTTTGGGGATGAGGTCTTTTTTTGTGATACAGGGTTGATGGTTAATTTAGTAATGGGTTTAAGTGTTTTTAGGGATGAGGGTTTACAGTTTTATAGTGATAAGTTTTAGGGTTTTTTGGGGGATAATAATTTGAGGTTTTCTTCGGTTGAGGGTTTTGTGCTCTTTGGGGACGAGGTTTTAGGATTTTCTAGGGATAAGTTTTTAGGGATTTAAAGTACTGAAGGTTTAGTGTTTTATAGGGATAAGGGTTTAGTGTTTTCTTTGGATGAGCATTTATTTTTTTCTTGGGATATGGGTGTAGGGTTTTATTGGTCTGAATGTTTAGGTTTTTTTAGGGAAGAGGGTTTAGGATTTTTTAGAGGGAAGATTTTAGGGTTTTTTGGAGATGAGGGTTTAGTTTTGTTTTGGGACTAAAGGTTTAGGGTTTTTTGGGTTTGAGGTTTAGGTTTTTTGGGGATGAGGGTCTAGTTTTTTTGGAAGAATTTATAGGTCTTTATGTGGCTGATGACTTTTAGTTTTTTGGGGATTAGACTTTAGGGTTTTCTAGGGATGATTGGTTAGGGTAATTTTGGGGAGATGGTTTTTTTCTAGGGTTGGGGTTTAGTGGTTTATAGGGGTAAGGGTTTATGATTTTTTTCGATGAGTGTTTAGGGTTTTCTAGGGAAGAGGGTTTACAGTTCTATCAAGCTGATAGTTTAGGGT
Source organism: Viscum album (assembly GCA_963277665.1). Classification (NCBI taxonomy): domain Eukaryota; kingdom Viridiplantae; phylum Streptophyta; class Magnoliopsida; order Santalales; family Viscaceae; genus Viscum; species Viscum album. Next base: position 613,992,209 of record OY728147.1, on the reverse strand, counting down.
TTTTTTTGGGGGCTTATGTTTTCTAGTTTTTGGGGCTTACAGTTTTAGGATTTTTCATGATGGGGGTTTAGTGTTTCTTGTGGCTTATGGTTTAGTCCTTTTGGGGCTGAGGGTTTAGGGGTTTTGGGTATGAGGGTTTAGGTTTTTGTTGAGATGATAGGTTAGGGACTTTTGGGGGAAAGGGTTTAGTGTTTTCTAGGACTGAGGGTTTAGGATTTTCTGGGGAAGAGGGTTTATGGTTTTATGTGGAATATTGTTTAGTGATTTATGAGGTTGGGGGTTTAGGGTTTTCTTGTGGCTTATGGTTTATTGTTTAGTGGTTTTATGTGGAATATTGTTTAGGGTTTTATGAGGGTTTATGGTTATATTGTTTTGTGGATGAGGGTGTATGGTTTTCTATGGTTGTGCGTTTAGGGTTTTCTTGGGTTGAGGATTTAGGGTTTTCTGTGTCTAATGGTTTAGGGTTATCTAGGGCTAAGGGTTTAGGGTTTTTTGAGGATGAGGGTTGACGGCTTTATAGAGCTGATGAATTAGGGTTTTCTCATGATGAGGATTTATGTTTTTCTAAATCTGAGGGTTTAATTATTTCTAAGGATTAGGTTTTAGGGTTTTCATGGGCTTAGGTTTATTTTGGTGTTGATGGTTTAGGGTTTTCTAGGGCTGGGGGTATAGGGTTTTATAGGCATATGGGTTTAAGGATTTTTTGGCAAGAGGGTTTAGTGATTTCATAGGTTGCGGTTTTAGGGTTTTATGGGGTTGGGGTTTAGTGTTTTATAGGCCTTTAGGTTTAGGGTTTTATTAGGTTGGTGGTTTAGTTTTTTGTAGGGCTGGGGGTTTATGGTTTTCTAGGGATTGGGTTGAGGGTTTTTTGGTGCATCAGGTTTAGGATTTTTTGGGGGATTATGGTTTAGGTTTTTAGGGGCTAAGGGTTCAAGTTTTTTTGGGGCTGAGGGTTCAGGGTTTTTTAGGATAGAGGGTTCAGGGTTTTTTGTGGTTGAGGGTTTATCGTTATTTTGAGCTGAGGATTTAGGGTTTTTTGGATATTAGGGTTTAGGTTTTTTTGTGGCTAAGGGTACATGGGTTTTGGGGGCTGAGGGTTCAAGGTATTTTGGGGCATAGGTTTTAAGGGTTTAGTGGGCTTAGGGTTCATGGTTTTTTGGGCAGAAGGTGTGGGTTTTTTAGGTTTATTGTTCAGGGTTTTGGGGGGAATAGGTTTCATTGTATTTTGGGGATGAGTGTTCATGGTTTTTTGGGGTTGAGCATTTAGGTTTTGGGGGGGGTGAGGGTTCGTGGTTTTTTGGGACTAAGGGTTCCAAGAATTTTAGGGCTCAGTGTTTAGGGTTTTTAGTGGCTAAGGATTTAGGGTTTTTTGGGTTGGGGGTTTAGAGATTTTTTGGGATATGGTTTTTGGGTTATTGGGGTTTTGGGGGATTAGGGTTCAGGTTTTTTTGGGACCAAGGGATTGGGGTTTTTTCGAATAACGGTTCAATATTTTTTGGGGTTGAGGGCTGGTGTTTTTAGGGTTTTAGGGTTCAAGTTTTTTTTGGGGGTTGATGGTTCAAGGTTTTGGGGGGCTTAGGGTTTAGTGTTTTTTGGGGTTTAGAGTTCAAGGACTTTTGGGGTTGAGGGTTCAAGGTTTTTTGGAGAAGAGGTTTCAGGGTTTTTTTATTTTAGGATTTATGTTTTCTTTACAGATAAGGGTTCAAGTTTTTTAGGGGATGAGGTTTCATGGTTTTTTGGGTTTAGGGTTTAGGGTTTTTTTGGGACTGAGGGTTCATGGTTTTGAGGGCTGAGGGTTCTAGAATTTTTGGGGATTAGAGTTTAGGATTTTTTGGCGCTGGGAATTCAAGGTTTTTGCGTATGATGATTCCGCATTTTTTTCATTTTTTCTTAAGGATGAGGGTTAAAGGATTTTTAGGGATGAGGGTTTTTGGGTTTTTGGGTTGAGGGTTCATGGATTATTTGGTCTGAGATTTCATGGTTTTTTAGGGCTAAGGTTTCAACATTTTTTGGTGTTTAGGGTTGAGGTTTATTTGGGGATGAGGGTTGAGGTTTTTTTTGGGTTGAGGGTTGAAAGCTTTTTTCCCTAATGGTTGAGGTTTTTTTGGGGCTGAGGGTTGTGGGTTTTGGGGGGATGAGGTTTTAGGGTTTTAGGGCCAAGAGTTTAGGTCTTTCTTGGCACAGGGATTGAGTGTTTCTTGGTTTGTGGGTTTAGGGTTTTTTGGGTTGAGGGTTTAGTGTTGTCGGGGATGAGGGTTTAGGGTTTTTAGGGTTGAGGGTTGAGGGTTGAGGGTTTTTTGGGGATTATGGTTGATGATTTTATATGGATAAGGGTTTAGTGTTTGGGGGGATGAGGTTTGAGGTCATTTTAAGGATAAAGTTTCAGTGATTTTTTCGGTTTAGGGTTATGGTTTTTTTATGAGGGTTGAGGTTTTTTTGGGATAACAGTTATTGGTAATTTGGGGTTGTGGGTCAAGGGGTTTTTATGTTTTTGTTGTTATGTTTTTTAGGGGGTTTAGGGCATTTGGGGATGAGGGTTTAGGGTTTTTTGGGGTTGTGGTTGTGGGTTTTTGGGTCAGATGGGTGATGGTTTTTAAGGGATGAGTGTTTAGGGTTTTTTAAAGGCTAGGATTTTAAGGTTTTTTGGGGTTGAGGTTGAGGATTTTTTACATCTCAGGGTAGAGGGTTTTTTTGGATGAGGGTTTGGGTTTTTTGTGGTATAGGGTTTAGGGATTTGGGGGGGTTAGGGTCTAGGTTTTTTAAGGATAAGGGATGAGTGTTTCTTAGGGATGAGTGTTGAGGTGTTTTTTTGGAAATGTGGGTTGAGGGTTTTTTCGTGGTTGATGTTGAGGATATTTTTGGGATTAGAGTTGAGGGTTTTTTAACGATAATGGTTGACGGTTTTTTGGGGATAAGGGTTTTAGGGTTTTCTTAGAATGTGAGTTGAATTTTTTTGGGGGATTTAGGGTTTAGGGTTTTCTAGGGATGGTGAATTAGGGTTTTCTTGGGATGAGGGTTTAATGTTTTTTGGGCTAAGGGTTTAGGGTTTTATGGGGTTGAGGGTTTATGGTTTCCTAGAGATCAAGGTTTAGGTTTTTCTAGGGTTTTGGGTTTAGATATTTCAAGGGATTAGGGTTTATAGTTTCTTTGTAGATGAGCGTTTTGGTATTTTTTGGGTTGAGGGTTTTGGTTTTTTGGGGGCTTAGGGTTTAGGGTTTTTTGGGTCTGAGGGTTTAGTTTTATTTTGGGGATGATGGTTTAAGGTTTTTTGGGGCTGATAGTTTAGGGTTTTGTGGGGTTGAGGGTTTAGGATTTTCTAGGATTTAGGGTTTAGGGTTTTGGGGGAAGAGGGTTTAGTATATTCTAGGGATTTGGTTTTAGGTTTTTCTTTGGATAATTTTTTAAGGAGTTCTTAGGGATTATGGTTTATTGGGGCTAAGGGTTTAAGGTTTTTGGGGATGAGGGTTTATGGTTTTATGGGGATGAGGGATTAATATTTTTGGGGGATGGGGGTTTAGGGTTTTTTCAGGATGAGGTTTTATGGATTTTTGTGCTGAGAGTTTAGAGTTTCTTAGGGATGTGGATTTATGGTTTGGAGAGATGAGGGTTTTGGGTTTCTTAGGGATGATAGATTACCATTTTTTAGGGATGGTGGTTTTGGGTTTTCTAGGAATGAGGAATTAGGGATTTCTGTGGTTAAGATTTTAGGGTTTTATGAGGATGAGGGTTTAGGGTTTTTTGGGCTTGTGGGTTTAGGGTTTTAGAGGGATGAGGGTTTAGGGTTTTTTGGGGCTGAGGGTTTAGGGTTTTCTAGGGATGAGATGTTTGGGTTTTCTAAGGCTTGTCTTTTAGTGTTTTCTAGGGATGATGGTTTAGAGTATTATGTAGATAAGGGTTTTGGTTTTTCTAGATATGAGGGTTTAGGGTTTTTTGGGGTTGATATTTTAGGGTTTTCTAGGGTTGAGGGTTTTGGGTTAACTGGGCTGATGGTTCTGGGTTTTGTGGGGATGAGGGTTTAGGTTTTTCTCTAGCTGAGAGTTTAGTGTTTTCAAGGCTTATGGATTTTGGGTGTTATAGTGTTGAGGGTTTGGGATTCTTGGGGATAAGGGTTCTTGGATTTTTGGGCAAGCGTTTAGGGATTTATAGGGATAGGGGTTTGGTGTTTTCATGGGATTGGGGTTTAGGGTTTTGTGGGGTTGGGGTTTTAGTGTTTTAATATGCTTGGGTTTAGGGTTTTCTAGGGCTAGGGGTTTAGTATTTCTTAGGGAAGGGAATTTAGGGTTTTTGGGGTGTGGGTTTAAAGTTTTTTGGGGATGAGGGTTTATGGTTGTTTGGGGATGAGGGTTTAGGTTCTGGGGCGGAATTTTCAGAGTATTTTGGTGTTGAGGGTTCAAGGTTTAGGGTTTTTTTGGGCTAAGGGTTTAGGGATTTTTGAAGATGAGGGTTTAGGGTATTTTGTGGATGAGTGTTCAATGAATTTTGGGGCTGAGGGTTCAGGGTTTTTTAGGGATGCATGTTCAATGATTTTTCAAGATGAGGGTTCTGGGTTTTTCTAACATGATGGTTAAGGGTTTTATAGGGCTAAGGATTCAAGGTTTTTTTTGGTTGAGGGTATAGGATTTTTTGGGGTTGATGGTTCGGGGATTTTTTGGGCTAATTGTTCATGGTTTTTTGGGGATAAGGGTTCTAGGGTTTTTAGGTCTAGGGTTTTAATGTATTTTGGGGATGATGGTTAAATGGTTTTTAGAGCTGGGGGTTGAGGGTTTTCTGGTTCTTAGGATTCAGGGTTTTTTAAGGATAAGGATATGTAGTTTTTTGGGGTTTAGGGTTTGAGGGTTTTTCTTGTTGAGGGTTCAGGGTTTTTTGGGGTGATTGTTCAGGGTTTTTAGTTCCTAAGGGTTCATGTTTTTTAGGCTGAGGATTCAGGGTTTTTTGAGGGTAAGGGTTTCGGGTTTCGTAGGGATGAGGGTTTAGGTTTTTTTGAAAATTTTGGTTCAGTATTTTAGAGGTATGAGTGTTCATGGTTTTTTGGGGCTGATGGTTTAGGGTTTTTTGGGTTGAGGGTTTATATTTTTTCAATATGAGGGTTTGTTGTTTTGGGGGGTTAAGGGTTCCTAGTTTTTTAGGGTTGATAGTTGAGGGTTTTGGGGGGCTGAGATTTTGCATTTTTTTGGGCTAAGGGTTTAGTGTGTTTTGGGGCTAAGGATTTCAGGTCTTTTGGAGATGAGGGTTCTAGGTTTTTTGGGGGATGAGGGTTGAGGGTTTTTTTTTGGGGTTTGAGGGTTTTTTGGTATGAGGTTTAAGGGTTTTGGGGGAAGAATATTGAGGGTTTTTTAGGGATGAGGTTGAGTGTTTTTGGGGGCTGAGGGTTGAGGGTTTTTTAGGCTGAGGGTTTAGGGTTTTTTTAGGCTGAGGGTTTAATATTTTTTGGGTTCGAGGGTTAAGGTTTTTATGGGGATGGAGGTTTAGGGGTTTTTTTATTGAAGATTTAAGGTTTTTGGGGCTATGTTTGTAGTGTTTTTTGGGGATGAGTATTTCAGATTATTTGGGATTGAGGGTTAAGGGTTTTTCTGCGATGAAGGCTGGGGGATTTTTGTGACCGAGGGTTGAGGTTATTTTGGGGCTGGGTGTTCAGGTTTTTGGGGGGACAAGGGTAGAGGTTTATTCGGGGATCGGGGTTGAGTATTTTTTGGTTCTGAGGGTTGATGGTTTTTTGGGGCTAATGGTTGAGGGTTTTTTGGGGCTGACAGCTTAGGGTTTTTGGTTTGAGGTTTTAGGGTTTCTTGTGGCTGATGATTGAGTGTTTTTTAGGATACGTTTTTAGGGTTTTTTTGTGGCTAACCATTGAGGGGTTTTTTGGGCCTGAGGGTTGTGGGGTTTTGGGGGATGAGGGATTAGGTTTTTTAGGATAAAGATTTACTATTTTTTTGGGATGTGTGTTTGGAGTTTTTTGGGGCTAAGGTAATTGGGTTTTTTGGGGGATGAGGGTTGAGGGTTATTTCTAGCTGAGTGTCGAGGGTTTTTTTGGGGTTGATTGTTGAGATTTTTTTTGTGGCTGAAGGTTTATATTTTTTTAGGGAAATGGTTTGAGGGTTTTTTGGAGCTTAGGGTTAAGGTTTTTTTGGTGTTGATAGTTTAAGGATTTGGGGGATTGAGGGTTTAGAGTTTTTTCTACTAAGGGTTTAGGGATTTGTGGGGATGAATTTTTTAGGTTTTTGGGGGATGGGGGTCTTTTGTTTTTTGGAGATGAGGTTTTATGTTTTTTTGGGGATGAGTTTTTAGGTATTTTCGGATCAAGGTTTGAGGATTTTTTTATTCTGAGGATGAAGGGTTTTTTGGGGATGAGGGTTGACCATTTTTAGGGCAGTGCATTCGGGATTTTTAGGGGCTAAGTGTTGAGGGTTTTTGGAGGCAGAGGGTTGAATGTTTTTTTTGGGATGGGGGTCTAGGATTTTCTAGTGTTGAGGGTTTGCGATTTTTTGGGTCTAGGGATTTAAGGTTGTTTGGGTCAAAGGATTAAGGTTTTTTATTGGACCTAGGTTTTAAGGTTTTTTGGGGATGAGGGTTTGTGATTAAGGTTTTTTTATTGGACTTAGGTTCTAGGATTTTCTAGCGTTGGTTTTTTGGGGCAAAGTATTGATGGTTTTTTGGGGATGTGGGTTGAGGTATTTTTGTGTTTTAGGGTTGAGAGTTTCTTGGGGTTTAGGGTTTAGGGTTTATTTGGGATGAGGGTTGAGGGATTTTGGAGCTTAGGGTTTATGGTTTTTTGGGGCTATTGGTTGAGGATTTTTTGGGGCAGAGGGATGAGGGTTCTTTGGGGCAGAGTATTTAGAATTTTTTGGTGTTGAGGTTTTTGGTTATTTTGGGGTGAGGTTTTAGGGTTTTTTGGGATGAGGGTCTAGGGTTTTTTTGGGTATTAGGGTTTCGGGTTTTTCGGGACATAGGGTTTAGGGTTTTTTGGGCGGAGGATTTAGGACTACTTGGGTTGATAATTTAGGGTTTTTTGGGGATGAGGGTTAAGGGTTTTTTGAGGGATGAGGGTTTAGGTTTCATGGGGATTGGGGTTTAGGGTTTTACAAGGCTAAGGTTTTAGAGTTTTTTATGCTGAGGGTTCTGGGTTTTTGGGGCTGGGTGTTGAAGGTTTTGGGGGGCTAACAGATTAGTGTTTTTTGGTACTGAGGGTTAGATTTTTTAGGGGATGATTGTTTGTGGTTCTTTGGGGCTGAGGGTTGAGTGTTTTCTTAAGCTGAGGATTTAGGGTTTTTTTGGTGTTGAGGGTTTATGGTTTTTAGGTATTAGAGTTGATGGGTTTTTTTAGGCTGAGGGTTGAGAGTTATTTTGGGTTGAGGGTTGAGGAATTTTTGTGGATGAGGTTTGAGGTTTTTTTTCAGAGTGTTTTGGGATTTTTTGGGATGAGAGTTTAGGGTTTCATGGGGATTAGGCTTGAGGTTTTTTTTAGGGATGAGGTTTGTGGGTTTTTTGGTAGTGAGGGTTTAAGGTTTATTGTGTTTGATGAAGGGTTTGGGGGATGAGGGTTTAGGGTTTTCTGGGGTAGATGTTTTCAGAATTATTAGGGTCGAGGTTTAAGGGTTGAGGTATTTTCGAGGATGAGGGTTTAGGTTTTTTGGGTGATGATGGTTTAAGTGTTTTGTAGCTTAGGGTTTAAAGGTATTTAGGGATGAGGTTTTATGGTTTTCATGTCTGATATTTTTGTCTCTTTTGCACTGAGGTTTTAGGGTTTTTTTTTTTTTTGGGATTATGGTTTTTTTGGGCTGTTGTTTTTGATTTTTTTGGGATGAGTGTTTAGGGCTTTTTTGGGTTAAGGAAATAGGGGTTTTGGGGGGGCTGAGGTTTTATGGTTTTTCAGGGCTGAGGGATGGAGATTTTTTTGGGCTGAGGGTTTAGGGTTTTTTAGGGCTTTGGATTAGTGGTTTTTTGGGGTTTAGGGTTTAGGTTTTTTTGGGGATGAGGGTTTAGAGTTTTTTGGGGATGATTGTTTAGGTTTTTTGGGGATATGAATTGTGGGGTTTTTTAGGGATGAGGGTTTATGGTTTTTTAGAGCTGAGTCTTTAGCATTTTTTAGGGATGAGGGTTTTGGGTTTTTTTTGGAAATTATTGTTTTGGGTTTTTTTGGAGAGCGTTTAGGGTTTTTTGGGGATAAGGATTAATGGTTTTTTGGGGCTGAGGGTTTAAGGTTTTTTGGGGACATGGGTTTAGTGTTTTTTGGAATAAGGAATCATGGTTTTTTTGTGCTAAGGGATCATATTTTTTGGGGGTGAGGGTTCAGGGTTTTTTGGGGATGAGGGTTCATTATTTTTTGGGGATGAGGTTTTAGGGATTTTTTGGGATGTGGGTTCACGGTTTTTTGGGCTAAGTGTTCAGGATTTTTTTGATGCTGAGGTTTTAGGGATTTGTTGAAGGTGGGTTTAGGGTTTGGGACTAATGGATTGGTGTTTTGTGGGGTTGGGGTTTTTTGGTTTGTTTGGGGATGAGGGTTCTAGATTTTCTGGGAATGAGGGCTTGGGGTATTTTGGGGCTGAGTGTTCAGGGTTTATCAAGTTTTTGGGTTAAGGTTTTTTGTGTACGATGGTTTAGGGTTTGTGGGTATAAGGGTTTAGTTTAGAGATTTTTGGGGCTGATGGTTTAGGTTTTTGGGGGGATAAGGGTTCAGGATTTTTGGGGGCTGACTATTGAGGGATTTATGAGGCTGTGGGTTGAGTGTTTTTTGGGTCGAGGGTTTTGGGTTTTGGTGGGATGAGGGTTTGGGGTTTTTTGGGGTGGAGGGTTTAGGGTTTTTTGGGGTTAAGGTTTCTGGGTTTTTGGGGGCGGAGGTTTTAGGGTTTTTTTGGAGATGAGGGTTGAGGGTTTTTTGGGGCTGATTTTTAAGGGGTTTTTCTGCTAAGGGTTTAGGTTTTTTTGTGAGTGAGGGTTCAAGTTTTATTAGGGTGAGGGTTTTGGGGTTTTTTAGGGATGAGGTTTTATGTTTTTTATGGATGATGGTTTAGGGTTTTTTTGGGTCTGAGTTTTCTGGGTTTTTTTAGGATGAGGGTTCAATTTTTTGGGGGATAAGTGTTTTGGGTTTTTTGAGACTAAGGGTTTAGGGTTTTTTGGGGATGCAGGTTCAGGTTTTTTGATACCTAAGGGTTTATATTTCCTTGTTCCTATGTGTTTGGGGTTTTTTTGGGATGAGGGTTCATGGTTTTATAGGACTGTGTGTAAAATTATTTTTTGGATGGGGGTTTAGAGTTTTTTTGGTTTATGGTTTTTGTGTATATTGGTGCTGAGTGTTTAGGGTACTTTAGTGGATGAGGTTTTAGGCTTTTTTGGGATGATAGTTTATGATTTATTTGGAATAAGTGTTTATAGTTATTTAGGGATGCGGGATTCGAGTTTTTTAGGGATGAGGGTTTAGGATTTTTGGGGGTGAGACTTCAGGGTTCTTGGGGGGATTAGGGTTTAGGTTCTTTTAGGCATGAGTCTAGATTTTGTGGGATTAGGGTTTAGGGTTTTTTATGGATTAGGGTTTAGGATTACTTAGGGGTTTTTTATTATTGAGGTTTATATTTTAATGGGGATGAGGATTTAGGGTTTTTTGGGGAAGTGGGATTAGAGTTTTTTAGGACATAGGGTTGATGTTTTTTGGGGGGTTGAGTGTTTAGGGTGGGTTATAGGATGAGGTTTTGGAGTTTTTAGGGGATAAGGGTTTATGGTTTTTTGAGGCTGGGGTTTTAGAGATTTTTAAGATGAGTGTTTATGGTTGCTGGGGGATGAGAGTTGATGGTTTTTTATGGCTGGGGTTTTAAAGTTTTTTGGGGCGGAGGGTATAGGGTTTTTTGGGGCTGGGTGTTTAGGATTTTTTGGGCGAGGGTTGAGGGATTTTTAGAAATGAGGGTTTAGGGTTTTTTTGGGATGTGGTTTTAGGGTTTTGGGGGGATGAGGTTTTAGGGTTTTTAAGGGATAAATGATGAGTGTTTTCTGAATCTTATGGTTTAGAGTTTTTGGGGGTGGATAGTTTTGTGGTTTTGGGGGTTTAGGGTTTAGGTATTTCGGTGGGGATGAGGGTTGAGGGTTTTTTTGTTTTTAGGGTTTAGGGTTTTTCAAGGTTGTGAGTTTACAATTTATTGGGGATGATTGTTTAGGGTTTTTTAAAGATGAGGGTTTGTGGTTTTTTGGGATTTAGGATTTATAGTTTTTTGGGGATAAGGATTTATGGTTTTGTGGGCTGAGCGTATATGGTTTTTTGGGGATGAGGGTTTATATTTTTTTAGGGATGAGGGTTTAGTGTTTTTTTGGGATGACTATTTACCGGTTTTGGAGGATGAGGGTTTAGGGATTTTGAGGGATGTTGGTTTAAGGTTTTTTGGCTGTGGTTTTTTGGGTTTAGGGGCTAACGGTTTAGGGTTTTTTATGGCTGAATGTTCAAGGTTTTTTTGTGATAAGGGTTTTTAGTTTTTTTTTGTTTTAGGGTTTAAGGATTTTTAGGTTTAGGGTTTATGTTTTTTGGGGGTGAGGGTTGATGGGATGAGGGTTTTGAGGTTTTTGGGGCTAAAGGTTTAGGATTTTGGGGGCTGAGGGGTTATGAATTTTTAGTACTGATGGTTTTTTGATTTTTTGGGATGAGGTTTTAGGGACTTTACGGATGTGGGTTTTGGGTTTTGTGGGTTGATGTTTGGGATATTTTTGGGATGAGGTTTTTGGGGTTTTAGGGGTTGATATTTTTGGGATTATTAGGACTGAAGGTTCAGTAGTTTTTGGGGAAGAGGGTTTTGGGGTTTTTTGAGGCTGAGGTTGTAGGACATTTGGGGCTAAGGGTTTATTTGGTTTTGAGGCTGAGGTTTAAGTATTTTTAGGAAATGGTTTTCGGTGCTTATTAGGGATGTGAGTTTAGGGTTTGTTGGGGATGAGGGTTTATTGTTTTTTTGAAGATGAGGGTTTAGGTTTTTTGGGGGGATGAGGGTTTAGGGTTTTCTATGGATGAGTGTTCATGGTTTTCTATGCCTAATGTTTTAGGATATTTGGGGCCAGTTATTTAGGTTTTTTTGTAGAATAGGGGGTTTTTTAGTGTTAATGGTTTAGGATTTTTTTTCTAGGGGTTTAGGGTTTTTTGGGGCCGAGGGTTTATGGTTTTGGGGGGATGAGGGTTTTGGGATTTTTGTGGATGAGAGTTTAGGGTTTTTGAGGATGAAGGTTTAGTCTTTTTCTAGGGATGAAGGTTTGGGATTTTGGGGCTGAGGGTTTTGAGGATTTGGGGTCTGAGGATTTAAGGTTTTTTTGGGACTGAGGGTCTAAGGTTTCTTGGGGTAGAGAATTCAGAGGTTTTTCATGTAGAGGGCTTAGGGGGTTATTTGGGATGAGGGTTCCTAATTTTTTGTGGATGAGGGGTTATGTTTTTTTGAGTTGTGGGTTTAGGGTTTTTTGGGGATTAGGGTTTAGGACTTTTGGGAAGAGGGTTTTGGGTATATTAGGACTCAGGGTTGAGGGGATTTTGTAGCCATGGGTTTAGGATTTTTTTTTGGTTGAGGGTTTAGGGGTTTGGTGGGGTTTAGGGTTTAGGGTTTAGGGTTTCTTGGCACATAATTATTATGGTTTTTTAAGGGTTTATGGTTTTTTGGGGGATGATGGTTTAGTTATTTTGGGGCTTAGGCTTTAGGGTTTCCAGAGGATGGGGTCTTAGGATTTTGGGTTTTAGGTTTTAGGTTTTTTTATATGAGTAATTTGGGTTTTTTGGGGTCTGAGGGTTTAAGGTTTTTTGGGGATGGGGGTTTAGGGATTTTTGTGGCTGAGGGTTTAGTTTTTCTTTCAAGATGAGAGTTTAATGTATTTTTTGGGCTCAGAATTTAGGGATTTTTGTGGCTGAGTGTTTAGAATTTTTGCGGGATGTGGGTTTAGGATTTTTTGGGGATGAGTGTTTAGGGGTTTTTATGGATGAGAGTTTTTGGGTTTTGGTGGATAAGGTTTTAGGGTTTCTTGGTGTTGAGAGTTTATGGTTTTTAGGGTCTGAGGATTTCGTGGGTTTTGGGGCTGACTGTTTTGCCTTTTTTTTGGATGAGGGTTTGGGTTTTTGGGGGATGAGTGTTTAGGGTTTTTTGGGGCTAATGGTTTAGTGTTTCCTCAAGATTAGGGTTTAGGGTTTTTGGGTTAGAGTATTTACTATTTTTTGGGATAAGGGTTTAGGGTTTTTTGGTGCTGAGGTTTTAGGGATTTTTCGAGCTAGGGATTCAGTGTTTTTTAGAGATGAGGGTTTAGGGCAGGGGCTGAGTGTTTAGTGTTTTTTTTTGAACTATGGATTTAGGGGTTTGGGTGGATGAGGGTTTTGGGTTTTTTGGGTATGGGGGTCTAAGGTTTTTTATGGCTAAGTGTTTAGGTTTTTTTGGTTCTAATGATTTTTGGGTTTTTTGGGGAGGAGGGTTTTGGGGTTTTATAGACTAAGTGTTTGGGGGTTTTTAGGGATGTGGGTTAAGTGAATTTAGGGGCTGAGGTTTTAGATATTTTTTGGGCCTGCATTTTAAGAGATTTTTGGTCTAAGGGTTTAGGGTTTTTTGGGGATGATGGTTTAGGGATTTTGTGGCTGAGGGTTTAGGGTTTTGGGGGATGATGATTTAGTGGAGTTTTGTGGTTGGGGGTTTATGTTTTTTTGGGGATGAGTGTTTATGGATTTTTTTGGATGAGGATTTAATTATTTTTGGGGCTGAGGGTGTACAAGTTTCTGGGGTTGAGGCTTTAGGTGTTGTGAGGATGAGGGTTTATGGTTTTTTGTGGCTGAGGGATTTGGGATTTTTAAGGTTAAGTGTTTATGCCTTATTGGGGATAAGTGTTTGGTTTATAGGTGAAGAGAGTTTAGGGTTTTGGGTGTAGAGAGTTTAGGGTTTTTTGTGGTGAGGTTTTTTGGTTTTTTAGTAGTCATAGTATAGGGTTTTTTGGGGATGAGGGTTTATGGTTTTTTATGATGGTAGTTTATAGGTTTTGGAAGATGATGGTTTATGGGTTTTGGGGGCGGATTGTTTATGTGCTTTTAGGGATAAGGGTAAAAGGTTTTTTAGGGATTAGGGTTTAATGTTTTTTGGGACAAAGGGTTTTGGGTTTTTTGGGGCTAAGGGTTTAGCATTTTTTGGGAAGAGGGTTTTGGATTTTTTGGGGCTGATGGTTTATCATTTTTTGGTTCTAAGGGTTCATAGTTTTTTGGAACGGAGGGTTTTGGGGTTTTTTGGGGATGATGTCTTAGGTAATTTTGGGTATAAGGGTTTATGGGTTTCTAGGTATAAGGTTTTGGGGTTTTGGGCCAGATGGTTTAGTGTTTTGGGGGCTGAGTGTTTAGGGGTTTTTTGGGCATTGGTTTTGTGGTTTTATTAAGGATAAGGGTTTGTGGTTTATTAGGTCCATGGACTTAGGTTTTTTTGAATAATTTTTTATGGTTTTTTAGGGAATAGTGTTTTCTTTTTTGGGGGCTGAGTGTTTTGGGTTTTGGGGGATGAGGGTATGCGTTTTTTCGGGCTGAGTGTTTGGGGTCTTTTGGGGATGATGGTTTATGGTTTTTTAGGGCTGGGGGTTGAGATTTTTTAGGGGTTGAGGGTATATGTTTTTTGGGATTTGGGGATTTTTTGTTTTTTGGGGTGAGAGTTCAGGGTTTTTTAGGGATAAGGGTTTATTGTTTTTTGGGGTTTTGGTTTTTGGTTTTTTTGTGGATGAGGTTTTAGGGTTTCTTGGGGATGAGGGTTTATTATTTTTAGTGGCTAGGAGTTTAGGGTTTTTTGGAAATTTGGGTTTTTGGTTTTTTGGGGATGAGGTTTTTGTGTTTTTTGGGGATGAGGGTTTTAGATTTTTTCAGGTTGAAGGTTTGGGGTTTTTTGGGGTTGAGGGTTTTTTCATGGATAAAGGTTTATTTTTTGGGGGATAAGGGTTTATGTACTTTTTTGGCTAAGGGTTTAGTTATTTTGGGAAGAGTATTTAGGTTTTTTGGGGGATGAGGGTTTAGGGATTTTGGGGTCGATGGTTTAGGATTTTTTTGGGCAGAGAGTTTAGGGTTTTTGTGGATGAGGTTTTATATTTTATAGGTGCTGAGAGATTAGGGTTTTGGGGGATACGGGTTTAGGGTATTTGGGGGATAAGGGTTTTGGGTTTTTTGGGGCTGAGGGTTTTGTGTATTTTGGACTTGAGGTTTTATGATTTATTGGGGTGAGGGTTTAGGGTTTTTTGTGGATGACAATTTAGGGTTTATTGGGGTGAGTTCATAGGTTTTTTTGTTGCTGAGTGTTTAGGGGTTTTTTGGGATGAGGGGTTAGGACATTTTTGGGATTATAGTTTAGGGTTTTGGGGGGTGAGGGTTTAGGAGTTTTTTGTACTAATGGTTTTAGGGACTTCTGGGTATGAGGGTTTAGTGTTTTTAGGGTTGAGGGTTTAGGGTTTTTTAGAGATGAGGGTTTTGGGTTTTCAGGGGCTGAGGGTTTCTTGTTCTTTAGGAGGATGGTTTAGGGTTTGGGGGATATGGTTTTATGGGTTTTTAGGGACAAAATTTTATGGTTTTTTGGATATGGGTATTTAGGTATTTTTTGGGCTGAGGTTTTATGGTTTTTTTGGGCATAGAGTTTAGGTTTTTTCGTGGATAGGGTTTAGGATTTTAAGTGCTAATGGTTTAATGTTTTTTAGGGATGAGGGTTTAGAGTTTTTAGGTGTTGAGGGTTTAGGTTTTTTGGTGATTTACATTTAGAGTTTTTTAGGGATGAGGTTTTATGGTTTTTTTTTGAGGGTTTATAGGTTTTAGGGATGAATTATTAAGGGTTTTGGGGGATGAGGGTCTTTGGGTTTTCAAGGTTGAGGGTTTAAGTTTTTTTTTGGGCTTTGGGTATATGGTTTTTTGGGATCGAGGGTTTAAGGGTTTTTTTCGGTCTGAGGGTTTTTTAATTTTTGGGGGGTGAGGGTTTAGGTTTTTTTGGTCCAAGGGTTTTTGTGTGTTTTTTGTGCTGAGGGTTTATATTTTTGGGGGTAGAGGGTTTTGGGGTTTTTGGGGCTCAGGGTTTGGGGAATTTTAGTGCTAAAGGATTAGGGGATTCTAGAGCTAATGGTTTTGGGGATTTGGGGCTGAGGGGATAGAGTTTGGGGGTTAATGGTTTAGTGGTTTTTAGGGTTGAGGGTTTATAGATTTTTTGGGTTGTGGGTTTTGAGTTTTTAGGTTCTGAGGGTTTTTTATCGGGGGAGAGTGTTTATAATTTTTTGGGGCTGAGGGTTTAGGGTTTTCTTGAGAGGTGGGTAAATGGGTTTTTATGAATGAGGGTTTGGGGCCTTTTGGGGATGAGGGTTTAGGGTTTTTTGTAGATACGGATTTAGGGTTTATTTGAGATGGGTTTAAGGGGTTTTGGGGGATGAATATACAGGGTTTTCAAGGGGTAAGGGTTTAGAGTTTTGGGGGGGGGGTGAGGATTTATGGATTTTTTGGGATAAGGGTTCATTTGTTTTTAGGGTTGAGAGTTAATGGTTTTTTAGGGATGGGGGTTTAGGGATATTTATTTTTGTGGGTTTATAGTTTTTTGGGGATGATAGTAGTAAAGGGTTTTTTGAGGGTTTGGGTTTAGTGTTTTTTTAGGTCTGAGGGTTTAGGGGTTTTTTGGGATGATGTTTTATGATTTTTTAGGGATGAGAGTTTACGGTTTTTTGGGGATGAGGGTTTATAGATTTTTGGGGATGAGAGTTTCAGCTTTTTTAAGGCTGTGGTTTTAGGGTTTTTTACGTCTGAGGGTGTTGGTTTTTCTGGTGCTAAGGCTTTAGGGTTTCTTGGGTATGAGAGTTTATTATTTTTTAGGTATAAGGGTTTGGGATTTTTCTTATTTAGGGGTTTATGTTTTTGGGGGCTGAGGGTTTTGGTTTTTTGGGGCTAAGGTTTTATGTTTTTTTGGGGCAATGTCATTTTGAATTATTGAGGATGGATGTTTAGGTTTTTTAGGGTTGAGGGTTTAGAGTTATTTTGGTCTGAGGGTTTATGGTTTTGGGGGATAAGGGTTTAGGGTTTTTGAGGATGAGGGTTTAAAATTTTTTGGGTCTTAGGGTTTATGGTTTTTTGGAGCAGAGGGTTTTGGGTTTTTTTGGGACTGAGGGTTTATGGTTCTTGCAACTGAGGATTTAGGGTTTATAGGCCTAAGGGTTTTTTGATTTTTTGGGTTTAAGGTTTTATGATTTTTTGGGATGAATTATTAGGGTCTTTTGAGGTAGGGTTTAATTTTGTTTTAGGGATGAAGGTATTTGGTTTTTTATGGGGATTTTGGTTTATGGATTTTCTATGTTTATTGTTTAGTTTTTTTTGGCTAATGGTTTTAGTATTTTGGAGGATTAGTGTTTAGGGTTTTTTGGTTCATTGGTTTTACTGTATTTTGGGGTTCTGGGCTTAGTGTTTTTTATGGGTTAGGGTTTATAGGTTTTGGGGTCTATAGGTTTTGAGTTTTTCTGGGTCGAGGGTTTTGGTTTTTTTGGGTTGAGGGTTTAGTGTTTTCTAGGGTAGTGGGTTTAGAGTTTTTTAGCGCTAGGAGTTTAGGAGTTTTTTAGTGGATAATTTAGGGGTTTATGGGGTTTAGTGTTTAGGGTCTTCTAGGTCTTAGGTTTTTTTGTGACAAAGTATTGCATGTTTTTTTTGGCCGAGATTTTAGGGTTTTCGGGTTGAGATTTTTGGGTTATTTGGGGATGAGGGTTGAGGGTTTTTTGGGATGAGAGTTTATGTATTTTTTGGGATATGGGTTTAGGGTTTTGGGGGGCTGAGGGTTTAGGTTTTCTTGGGGCTGGGGGTTTAATGTTTTTTGGGATTGTGATTTCAGGTTTTTTAGGGATGAGGGTTTTGGGTTTTATTGGACTAGGGGTCTAGGATTTTTTGGGGATGGGGTTTAAGAGTTACTGGGTTTGAGGCTTAAGGGTTCTTTTGGGGGTTGATGGTTTATCTGTTTTTTTGTGCTGAGACCGAGGTGGTTTATGGTTTTGATGGTAAATGGTTTTCAGTTTTTTGGGGGAAGAGGGTTATGGTATTTTGTCTAAGGGTTTATGGTTATTTTTAGTAGAGTGGTTAGTATTTTCTGGGGAAAAAAGTTTTGGATGTTTTGGGGTTAAGGGTTTAGCATTTTTTTGGGGATGAGGTTTATATTTTTTTGGGATATGGGTTTAGGGTTTTTGGGGCCTGAGGGTTTAGGGTTTTTTTATGAGGTTTGTGGGTTCTTTCATGGCTAAGAGTTTAAGGTTTTTTAGTGCAGAGGGTTTCGGTTTTTGGGGGTAGAGGGTTTAGGGTTTTTTGCAGCTAAGGGTTTAGGGTTTTTTGGGGATTAGGGTTTAGGGTTTTTGTGGCTAAGGGTTTAGGATTTTTTTCATCCAAGGGTTTAGGTTTTTTTTTTGGATGAGGTTTTAGGGTTTTTTGGGGATGAGGGTTTAGGGTTTATTGGGGCTGAGGGTTTAGGGTTTTTTAGGGACGAGGGTTTAGGTTTTGGGGGGATAAGGATATAGGGTTTTTTGGGGGAAAGGATTTAGTGTTTTTAAGGATAAGGGTTTAGTGTATTTTCGGGTTTGGGGTTTAGGGTTTTTTAGGGGTGATGGTTTAGGGGTTTTTGAGGCCAAGGCTTTAGGGTTTTTTGGGGATAATGTTTAGGGTATTTTGGGGTTGAATGATGATGGTATTTTGGGGATAAGGATTTAATTTTTTTGGACCTTATGGTTTTGGATTTTTTAGTGCTGAGTGATTAGGGTTTATTTTGGATGAGGGTTTAGAGTTTCTTTAGATTTATGGTTTGGGGTTTTGGGGGGTAGATGTTTTAGGGTTTTTTGGGGCTAGGGGTTTTGGGATTTATAGGGATGAGTGTTTAGGTTTTTTTGGGGTTGAGTATTTAGAATTTTCTGGGCTGAGGATTTATTGTATTTTCGGGTCAGGGTTTAGGGTTTTTTAGGGATGAGGGTTTTGGGTTTTGGGGGAAAGATGATTTACGGTATTTTTACTGAGCATTTATGGTATTTCAGAGATGATGGGTTAGGGTTTTTTGGGGTTGAGTGTTTAGTATTTTTTGGGGTTTTGGTTTTTCAATTTTTTAGGGACAAGGTTATAGTTTTTAGTGGCATAGTGTAATTTTTAGATGAGGGTTTAGTATTTTTTTGGGAATAAATTTTAGGGTTTTTGGGTATGAGGGTTTAAGGTTTTTTAGGGATAGGGTTTAGGGTTTTTTGGGGTATAGGGTTTAGGGTTTTTTTGTGTTGTGGTTTGGGGTTTTTTAGGGATTAAGGCTTAGGGTTTTTTTGGTGATGAGCGTTTAGTTTTTTTGTGTTTAGGATTTAGGGTTTTTTGGTGATGAAGGTCTAGTGTCTTTTTGGGGTGAGAGTTTAAGGCTTTTTGGGATCAGAGTTTAGAGTTTTTAGGGGAAGAGGGTTGAGAATTTTTTAGGCCTAACTATTTATGGTTTTTTAGGGACTTGGGTTTAGGTTTTTTGGGGGATGAGGGTATAGTGTTTTTGGGGCTGAGGGTTTAGGGTTTTTGGTGCTGAGGGTTTAGGGATTTTAGTGATGTTGGTTTAGGGTTTTTTTGGTTTCAGAGTTCAGTGTTTTTTTGGGTCTGAGGGTATAGATTTTTTGGAGATGAGGGTTTATGGTTTTGGGGGACTAAGGGTTTAGGGGTTTTTTCTGTCTAAGGGTTTAGGATTTTTTTGGTGCTGGGGGTTTAGATATTTTTTCATGAGTGTTTGGGGGTTTATTGGGCCCAATGTTTACAGTTTTTTATGGATGATATTCTTGGTTTTTTGGGGATGGAGTGTTTATGGTTTTTTAGGATGAGGATTTAGGTCTTCTGGGACTGAGAGTTTATGGTTTTTGGGGTTGAGGGTTTAGCAGTTTATGGGGTGAAGGGTTTTAATTTTTGGGGGGAAGAGTGTTTAGGGATTTTTGTTGATGATTGTTTTGGTATTTTTGGGACAGATTGTTTTGGGGTTTTTGGGATGTGGGTTTGAAGTTTCATGGATTAGGGTTTTAGTTTATTTAGGGTTTAGGACTTTAGGATTTTAAGGGAAGAGGGTTTAGGTATTTTTTCAATGAGGGTTTAGGGTTATTTGGGGTATAGGGATTAGTTATTTTTGGGACTGTGGGTTTAGGGTTTCTTAGGTATGATGGTTTAAGGTTTTTTGGGGTTTGGAGTTCAGAGTTTTTTGGGGATGAGGGTTTAGGGTTTTTTAGGGGATAAGGGTTTTTGGTTTTTGGGGATTACAATTTAGGGTTATTTTGGGATGACATTTTATGGTTTTTTGGGGATGAGGGTTTAGGGTTTTTTAGGGGAAAAGGGTTTTTGGTTTTTGGGGATTACAATTTAGGGTTATTTGTGGATTATATTTTATGGTTTTTGGGGGATGAGGGTTTTTGGGGTTTTGGGGATGAAGGTTTAGGGATTTTGGGGCTGATGTTTTAAGGGTTTTTAGGACTAAGGGTTTTTTTATTTTTGGGGCTTAGAGTTTATGGTTTTCTGGGGTTGAGTGTCTAGGGTTTTTTGGCAATGACGATTTAGTATTTTTTTGAGATGAGGTTTTAGGGTTTTTTTGGATGAGGGTTTTGGGGTTTTGGGGATGAGGGTTTAGAGTTTGTTGGGTTGGAGGGTTTAGGGGTTTTTTGGTGCTGAGGGTTTAGGGAATTTTTGGCTGAGGGTTTAGGGGATTTTGGGGATGAGTTTTGTGGTGTTTTTGGGGCTAAGTGGTTAAGGGGTTTGGAGCTGAGGTACAGAGTTTTTTGGGATATGGGTTTATGGTTTTTTGGGGATAAGGGATTAGGGTTTTTTTGATTTGAAGGTTTAGGGTTTTGGGCAGTTGGGGGTTTAGGATTTTCTTGGGATGAGGGTTCAGGGTTTTGGGGGGCCAAGGATTTAGGGTTTTTTGGTGCTGAAGGTTTAGTTTTTTTTAGGGTGTGGGTTTATGGTTTCTTAGTACTGAGGGTATAGGGTTTTGGGGGGTTGGGGTTTTAGGGTTTGGGGGGGGGGTTAGAGTTTGAGGTTTTTGGGGGATGAGTGTTTGGTGTCTTTTGGACTGAGGGTTTAGGGTTTATTTTAGAGATAAGGGTTTAGGGTTTTTTGTGGTAGAGTATTAGTGTTTTTGGGGATGTGGGTTTTGGGTTTTTTTGGTTTTAGGGTTTAGGGTTTTTTGGGGGTTGATTGTGTAGTTTTTTTAGGGTAGAGGGTTTATGGTTTTTGGGGGGCAAGGGTTGGGTATTTTTTTGGCGATGAGGTTTTATGGTTTTTGTTAGGTTAATGGATTAGGAATTTTTTGGGATGAGGGGTTTTTTGGGGATGAGTAATTAGGATTTTTCAAGATGTGGATTTTAGGTTTTTTTGCCCTAAGGGTATAGAGTTTTTTGGGGCCAAGGGTTACAACTTTGTAAGGTAGGGGGTTTTGTTTTTTTTTTGGTTGAGGGTTTAGGATTTTTTTGTGATGAGGGTTTAGGGTATCTTTATGGATAAGGGTTTCGGGTTTTTTGGGGATAAATGTTTAATGTTTTGGGGGGATGAAGTTTAATGGTTTTTTATATATGATGTTTGGGGTTTTGGGGGCTGAGGGTTTATGGTTTTTTGGGACTAAATTTTTTGGTTTTTTGGGTTGGGTGTTTAGGGTTTTTTGGTGCTGAGAATTTATGTTTTTTGGGGATGAGGGTTTGTGTTTTTATGGATCTGTGTTTAGGGGTTTTTGAGGATGAGAGTTTAGTGTTTTTTATGACTTAATGTTTAGTGATTTTTGGGGCTGAGGTTTTAGGATTTTTGGGGCTGAGGGTTAAGGGTTTTTGGGGCTGAATTTTTAGGGGGTTTTGGGGATGGGGGTTTAGGGTTTTTTGGGATGAGTGTTTAGGGGGGTTTAGGTCTGAGGGTTTAAGGTTTTTTGGGATTTATGGTTTAGGGTTTTTGGCGATTAGCGGTTATTTCTTTTTGGGACTGAGAGTTTAGGTTTTTTTTGGGCTGAGGGTTTATGGAATTTTTGGGATGGGTTTTTAGGAGTTATTGGGTTGTGAGTTTACTGTGTTTTGGGGCTGAGAGTTTAGGCTTTTTGAGATGGATGTTTATGGTTTTTTGGGGTTGGGGGTTTTGGGTTTTTTGAGGATTATGGATTTTTATTTTTTGGGGCAGTGGGTTTAGGATTTTTTTTAGGGCTAAGGGTTTAGGGTTTTTTGGTGCTAAAGGTTTTCGGTTTTTTAGGGATGAGGGTTTAAGATTTTTTGGGGCTATGGTTTTAGGGTTTTTGGGGGGATTAGGGATTTTGGATTTTTGGGAAATGGGTTTAATGTTTTGGTGGGATGAGGTTTTAGGTATTTTGGGTGTTGAGGGTTTAGGATTTTTTTTAGGGGTTGGGGTTAAGGATTTTTTTGGTGTAGTTGGTTTTGGGTTTTTTGGGACTGAGAGTTTAGGTTTTTTCTGTAGAGGTTTTAGGGTTTTTTGGGGATAAGGTTTTAGGGTTTTCTAGAACTGAGGGTTCTGGGGTTTTTTGGGATTGAGGGTAGTAGGATTTTATGGGGCTGAGTGTGTATGGTTCATTGGGGTTGAGAGTCAAATGTTTTTTGGGCCTTGGGGTTGAGGATTTTCTTGGGGATGGGGATTTATGATTTTTTGGGGTTGAGTGAATAGGGTTTTTGAGGCCTGAGTGTTTAGGTTTTTTTGGGGGATGAGTTTTTTAGGTTCTTTATGGATGTGGGTTTAGATTTTCTTTGGACTGGGGGTTTATGGTTTTTTAGGGCTAGGTTTTTGGGGTTATTGTGGCTAAGGGTTAAGGGTTTGGGGGCTGAGGGTTTGGGTTTTTTTGGAGATGAATGTTTATAACTTTTTAGGTTTGAGAATTTATAATTTTTTATTGTTTTTAGGTATTTTAAGAGGCTTTAGGGTATTCCAAGGGTTTTAAGGTTTTGTCCAGGGGTTTTTGTGGGTTTTTTAGGATTTTTTTGAGTTTTTTAGGGGTTTAAAGGTTTTTAGAGTTTTTACTATTTTTAGGGGTTTTAAGGGTTTTAGTGTTTTTAGAGGGTTTTTAGGGTTTTTAGGGTTTTTTAATGTTTTTAGGGGTTTTATGGTTTTTAGGGGGTTTTAAGGGTTTTTTGTGTTTTTTAGGTTTTCATGAATTTTTTTGGAGTTTTTTTTATGATTTTTAAGTTTTTTAGGGTTTTTAAGGATTTTGAGGGTTTTTTTTGGTTTTTTTGGGGGTTTTATGATTTTTTGGGTTTTTTTGGTTCTTTGGGGTTTTAGGGTTTATTTTTTGAAATTTTGGGGTTTTTAAGGTTTTATAGAGTTTTTTTTAACATTTTTAGGGTTTTAAGGGATTTATAGTTTTTAGTTGGTTTTTAGGGTTTTATGGTGTTTCCGGGTTTTTAATGTTTTTTATGGGTGTTTATGGTTTTCAGGTGTTTTATAAGGTTTTTAGGGTATTTTACATTTTCATAGATATTTAGGGGATTTATAGGATTTTTCTTGGTTTTTTGGGTTTTTAGGGATTTTGATAGTATTTACGTTTTTTTGGGGTTTTTACGGTTTTTAGTGTTTTTTAGGGTTTTTAGGTTATTTTTAGGTTTTAGTGTTTTTTATATTTTTTAGGTTTTTTATAGTTTTATAGATTTTTATGGGTTTTATGGGTTTTTAGAGTTTTTAGTGGTTTTTAGGGGTTTATGGGTTTTTAGGTTTTTTATGGTTTTAAGGTGTATTTATGGTTTTCAAAGGGTTTAAAGAGTTTTTTACATTTTCAGGGATTTTTAGAGGTGATTTTGGATTTTTATGATTTTTAGGGATTTAAGGGATTTTTAGGATTTTTATGGGTTTTAAAGGGTTTTAAGGGTCTTTGGGGGTTTGAGGGTTTTTTGAGTTTTTTAGGGTTTTTAATGTTTTTCAGTGTTTTCTAATGTTTTCAGTGGTTTTAAGTGCATTTTGAGTTTTAGTGGTTTTGGGGGGTTTTATGGATTTTTAGGGATTTTTAATGTTTTTAGGGGTTTTATGTTTTTCAAGGGGGTTTCAAAGTTTTTAGGGGTTTTTATGTTTTCATGGACTTTTACGGGGTTTTTAGTGGTTTTAGGGTTTTTTAGGTTTTTATGTTTTCATGGATTTTTAGGGGGTTTGGATTTTTATTATCTTTAGGGTTTTAGGATTTTTGGGATTTTTGAGTGTTCAAAAGGGATTTCCGGGGGGGTTTTCGGTTTTTAGGGTTTTTCACGGTTTTTAGGGTCTTTTGGGGTTTTAGGGAATTTTTTGTTTTTAGGGTTTTTAACTTTTTTAGAGTTTTTAATTATTTTAGGGGTTTTAAGGGGTTTATATTTTTTAGTTGTTTTTAGGGGTTTTAATGGTTTTTAGGATTTTTAAGGTTTTTAGGGGTTTTTATGTTTTTCAAGGGTTTTAGGGTTTTAGGGTTTTAGGGTTTTTTACGTTTTCCTGGATTTTTAGTGGGTTTTTAGGATTTTAATAGTTTTTAGGGTTTCTTAGGTTTTCTAGGGATTTGTGGGGATTTAGTGGTTTTCAAGGGTTTTTTCTATTTTTTAGGGTTTTTAAGGTCTTTTGAGTTTTCATGTTTTTTTAGTTTTTAGGGATTTTAAGGTTTTTAGAGTTTTTTAATGTTTTTAGGGTTTTAAAGGGTTTTAAGTGAGTTTTAGGGTTTTTATAATTTTTAGGGGTTTTAGGGGTTTTATAGTTTTTATGGGTTTTAGGGTTTTTCTGGGGTGGTGTTCAGGTTTTCATGGATTTTTAAGGGGTTTAAGGATTTTTATGGTTTTTAGTGTTTTTTGGGTTTTTTCGGATTTTGAGGGTTTTAGGGGTTTTCATGGATTTATAAGGGTTTTTTGGGTTTTTTGGGTTTTTTGGGGTTTTAGGGTTTTAGGGTCCTTTGGGGTATTTTGAATTTTTTGGAGTTTTTTTGGGTTTTTAAGGTTTTTTAGAGTTTTTAACGTTTTTAGGGCTTTTAGGGTATTTAGTGGTTTTTAGGGGTTTTATGAGTTTTTAGGTTTTGTTAATGTTTTTAAGGGTTTTTATGGTTTTAAGGGGTTTCTCAGGGATTTTATGTTTTTTACATTTTCATAAATATTTTATGGTTTTTTAGAATTTTATGTTTTTTGGGGTTTTTAGGTTTTTATAGATTTTCAGGGTTTTCTGCGTTTTTCAGATTTTTACGATTTTTAGGGATTTAGGGATTTTTAAGGTTTTTAGGTTCTTTTGGTTTTTTAGGGTCTTTTGGGTTTTTAGGATTTTTTTTTTGAATTTTTTAGGGTTTTATGGTTTTTTATAGTATTTTAATGTTTTTTGGGGTGTTAAGGGTTTTTAGACTTTTTAGTTGTTTGGGGGGATTTTTTGGTGGTTTTCAAGGGTTTTTAGGGGCTTTAGGGTATTTCAAAAATTTTAGGTTATTTTTGGGTTTTTAGGGGTTTTTTGAGTCTTAAAGGGGTTTATGGTTATTTAACATTTTTAACGTTTTTGGGGTTTAATAAATTTTTTTATTTTTAAGGGGGTTTTGGGTATTTATGGGTGTTTAGGGGTTTTATGGTTTTTGAGGGGGTTTTCAGGGGTTTTTCTATATTTTCATGGATTTTTAAGGGCTTTTTAGGATTTTTATACTTTTATACTTTTTAGGTTTTTTAGGTTTTTTATGTTTTTTTATGATTTTGAGGGTTTTAGGGGTATTTAGGTTTTATAGTGTTTTTAGGGTTTTAGGGTCTTTTTTGGTTTTTAGTAGGCTTTTTTGAGTTTTTTAGGGGTTTTAATGTTTTTTAGATTTTTTAATGTTTTTAGGGGTTTAAATGGTCTTTAGTGTTTTTAGTAGTTTTAGGGTTTTTTGGGTTTTTTGGATTTTTTATGGTTTTTAAGAGTTTTTATGGTATTTAGGGGTTTTTAATAGTTTTTACGGTTTGTTATGTTTTCATGGATTTTATGGGTTTTTTAGGAATTTTAGGGTTTTTTAGGTTTTTAGGGGTTTTAGTGATTTTGAGGGGGGGGGGGGTTCAATAGTTTTTAGGGTTTTTTGAGTTTTTTATAATTTTAAAGGTTTTTTATTGTTTTTAACATTTCTGGGGGGTTTATGGTTTTTAGAGTATTTTGTGGTTTTGAAGGGGTTTTATGGGTTTTATGGTTTTTATGGTATTTAGGGGGTTTTTTGAATTTCAATGTTTTTAGGGTTTTTTACGTTTTCCTATATTTTTAGTAATTTTTTAGGATTTTTATGATTCTTTTCATTTTTTATGGTTTTTAGGGTCTATATTTTTTAATGTTTTTTAGGGTTTTTAGGGGTTTCAAGAGTTTTTTTAGGGTTTTAATGTTTTTTATGTTTTCATTCATATTTAGTGATTTTTATGATTCTTGTGGTTGTTAGGGTTTTTTATGGTTCTTATAAATTTTAAGAGGTTTTATGGTTTTTCTGGGGGTTTTAGGGGTTTTAGGGTTTTTCAAGGTTATTAGGTTTTTTTTGGTTTTTGGGATTTTTTGAGTTTTTTTGGTTTTTAAGATTTTTTTTAGTTTTTTAATATTTTTAGGTGTTTAATGGGTTTTTAGATATTTTAGGGGTTTTTAAGGCTTTTATCAGTTTTTATAGTTTTTAGGGCTTTTAGTGTTTTTATGGTTTTTAGGGGTTTTTAGGGTTTTTAGGTTTTTTTATGTTTTCATGGATTTTTAGGTATTTTTAAGATTTTTATAGATTTTATGGGTTTTTGGGGGGTTTTAAAGTTTTTAGGGTTTTTTTGGTTTTTAGGGTCTTTTATGAGTTTGTTAATGTTTTTAATATTTTTTAGAGTTCTTAACATTTTTAGGATTTTTATGGGGTTTTAGTGTTTTTAGTGGGTTTTTAAGGTTTTATGGGTTATATGGTTTAAAATATTTTTAGGTGTTTATGGTTTTCATGGGATTTTGATGGTTTTTAGGGGTTTTATGTCTTCATTGATTTTTAGGGATTTTTTAGGATTTTATGGTTGTTATGGTGTTTAAGGTTTTGAGGGATCTTGAGGGATTTATGGTTTTTTAGGGGGGTTAGGGTTTTTGATGAGAACCATTTTGACGGCACTGAGTCGATTACCCAGGTAGAGGATTTGGATTTCCAAGGCCCAATGACGAGAGGGAGGTAATGAGGTTTAATGCTATACAGGGAACCAATCTCACTTCATTAAAGGGCCAATGGATCTCACCTTGCATGGATGGAGAAAATGGGCCTATTATCTCACTTATTCAAGCCCATACATGATGTTTAAAGCTGGGCCCACATGGTTGTATGAATTTTGGAAGCCTTTCCCACATGGAGAATTCTTGAATGGCATCTTTGGACACCAAAGTCAAATCTGGTGGGCTAGGTACTCAAATTCATATCTGGTGGGATATGTGTGTAAATACATGTTCTACTTTTCCAAAAAGTTATTGTTAGACTTCAACTTGTTGACTTTGAGGGGACAAGGTAGGAATATGCTTTATGAATTTAGGGTATTTGGACTTTGACCTTTTATGTCACCCTTGGCTATAAATATCCAACCCATGGCATTGTATTCTTATTCAATTTTACATTAATGAGAATCTATGAGTTTATTCTCTCCATTATGAGGATTTTTACTTTCTTTCCTTTCTCTAGTGTATTATTGCATTTTCAATATATAAGTTAAATTAGTGATCCAAGATTACAAAGTCCACAAATCTGTGCCTCAACCCAAGTGTGTTGTGTGGATTGGCTATCACACCCCTCCCTTGAGTGTGTTGTCTAAGTATTAGGTAGCGCTCCTTATAGCGTTGATTGACTACTAGCATCCACTATCCATACATGTCATCTACCACTTAGCTCTGAACCGTATCCTTTATCTACTGCCCTACGTTGTGAAGATTAGGCCACCTCATGCATCTCACATCAGTTGTATCAGAGCTTTGGTTAACACAATAGGTATCTATCACCCTTTTTTATCCCATATACCCATTATTCTTCTCATCTTTCCTTATTATCCATCCATAAAAAAACCTTTTTCTTTGAAAACCTCCAGAATTGGCCTATGTTGTAAAATATTGAAATATTTTTACATTGATCAAATTATTCATCCATATTCTTTTCGAATTTAATTCTCAATATGTGATTTTTATCCATAAAAAATCAAAAAAAAATTAAATTCTCTAAACTCATCATTTTGTGATTTTCAAAATTAATAACATCCTTTCATTGATTGATTTAAAAAAATAATTTTCTTACTCTTCGTTCATCATCTTATGCATTAAAACTATAATCACAACACTTTTTGGGGAGATTTGACAAAAAAAGAAAAAAAGCAGATACAATGACTTATTCTTCATGCTTTACATTATTAGCACTTTCCATTTCCATACATCACTTTCTCCATCATTTTTTTACTTTGTCACCATATCATATTTGGCTCATAGTGTTATTAATTTTTCTTATCTTGCACAATCGGGCAAAATCCCTTTATTACACCCATTCACTATTTTCCACCATTTACCCATATTTTCTACCTTTTTCCACACTCTACCATTTTTTATCCCTTTACCACTCAAAAAATATGTGTTAAACCATCCCCCAACAAATCGTGATTTTTGAAGGATTGGTGGCACATGATCACCCCAAACAATGTTTTAAATTTCATAAGAGCTTGGGATTTGAATTGAGTGTTGAGTGGAGATAATAAGAAAAAAACTCATGAGTGTATGTCTATGGTGCTTAATTGTGTATATCTTTCAAACATGAGTGTGTATGCATGTGTGCATGAGTGTGTATATCTTGTGTCAGTGAGTGTGTGCATATTGTGTGCATTAGTGTGTACATATTATTTGTGCGTGTGTTTGTGTGTGTATTTTCAAGTGTGAGTGAGTGTGTGTGTGTGTGTGTCATTGAGTGTGTTTCTCCTCATGTGTGTTTTTATTTATATTTGTGTTACATATCATAGAAGAATATCATGGGAAGAAAAATTCTCATGATAGCGATAAAGGAATTCAAAGTAGGTCTCTTTCACTAGAAGCTACTCCACTCCAAATGTAATCATTGGTGTGCCATTTAATGAAGCTTCTTGATAGGAAGTTTGAGTTTCTCCATGAAAGTATTGAAAACCTGGAGAATCCACTAAGTCCAATGATGATCCATGATAATCCACAGCACGCTCTGGCACCTCATCACTCCCACATCGAGGAGGAGGAGATAGAAAACATTGATAGTGATTTTGAGGATGTCTCATAAAGGAGAAGGTTGTACCAACAACCCCTAGGAGGACAAAGAATACCACATTATTATGAGCTACTTGGCAGGATCAAGGTGAAGGTCCCTTCATTCCAAGGGAAAAGTGATCTTGAAGCATACTTGGAGTGGAATATTCGTATGGATTAAGTGTTTTCATGACATTCATATTCCAAGGAGAAAAGGTTAAAAATTAAATCACTTGAATTTTATGATTATGATTTAATTTGGTGGAATCAAATGAAAAAGGAGAGGGTTAGATATGGTAGACATCCCATGAACACTTGGTATGACATGAAGTTTTTCATGCGGAAGCGGTTTGTTCCCTCACACTACCATAGAGATCTCCACAAAAAACATAATAACCTTTCCCAAGGATGTAAAAGTGTAGAAGATTACTACAAGGAGATAAAAATTTCCATGATTTGAGAAAACATTGAGGAGGATCTGGAGGCAGCCATGGCATGGTTTTTACATGGGCTCAATTATGAGATTACTGATCAAGTAGAGATGTACCACCATGTGGATATATAAGATATGATCCACCAAGAAACCAAGGTCAAGTGACAAATAAAAAGGAGGTGAAACATGAGTAAACCCACTACCCCTTTCACTCCCTAGAGAAATTCAAGGAAGGAGATTGGAAAATCATAAAATCAAAAAGAGGTGGTTGATCGTAAAAGTAAAAAGGTGATTTTTTCACCTAAGAAACCTACTATTGAGGCTAACCAAACAAGGAATCTGGATATTTTATGTTTCAAATGTCAAAGAAGGGTTCACATTTCTAGTGAATTCCCAAACCGGTTCACCATGACCATAAACAATTGTAGATAATGTGAGACCAATGGAGAGAGCCTTAAAGAGGAGGAATATTCAGAAATTACACATGGATAATTTGTAGAAGATTGTGAGATTTTTGACACTATGATAGTTTTAATTTCCCAAATGACCATTGGAGAGAAGGATCAGTGATAGAACGTTTTCCATACATGATTCAAGATCAATGGAAAGGTATTTAGTGTTTTAATTTATGGGGGAGTTTTAGAAATGTAGAGATCACCGAGTTGGTAGAGAATTTGGTAACTATAAAGATGAGGTTTTTTATGAGGTTGTTCCTATAAAGGCTTGTCATTTTCATTGGTCGACCGTGGTAGTATGATCAATGTGTTAATCAGTATGGGTTCTTTAACCATCAATCCTTTCTACTCAGAGGTGAACCTATAACCCTCAAACCCATATCCCCCAAAAAAAATTTGGAAGATCACATTTTGAGAGAGAAATAAAAAATGAGTGATGATAAAAAAGAGTGAAAATGAAAAGGGAGAGAAAGAGGGAAAGATAGAAAATGAGAAAAAGTGATAATGAAAAGGGAGAGAATGAGGGAAAGATAGAAAATGAGAAAAGAAAAGAAATGGAGTGCAAAGAAAAGTCAAGAGGGAAAAATAATTTGAGAGAAGAGAAAAGTGTGATGTTGGAAAAAAAGAGTAAGGTTAAGGAAGATTTGTTTTCACAGCAAACCATACTAGTAATCATGTACAAAGAGGTGTTTCTAAATACTAACAACTTAACCCCTTTGCCAAATGTTGTTGATTACTTGTTTTAGGAGTACGATGACGTATTTTAGGAAGAGGTATCATTGGGTTTTCCACCCATGAGAGGAATTGAGCATCAAATTGAACTCATACATAGAGCATTTGTACTGAACTGCACAACATATCGCACCAACCCGGATGAGAAAAAATAAATTCTAAGGAAAATATAGGATTTCTTGGATGTGGACTATATCAGAGAGAACCTTAATACCCATGTTGTACTGGTAGATCTGATGCCCAAGAAGGAAAAAACATAGAGAATTTGTATTAACTACAGAGACATCAATATAATCATGGTCAATTATCATCATTCTATCCCTAGGTTGGATGACATGCTAGATGAGTTAAATGGATATAATATTTTATCAAGAATTTATTTAAGTAGTGGATTATATCAAATTAGGATTAAAGAAAGAG
This sequence comes from Viscum album, assembly GCA_963277665.1. Lineage (NCBI taxonomy): Eukaryota > Viridiplantae > Streptophyta > Magnoliopsida > Santalales > Viscaceae > Viscum > Viscum album. The sequence continues at coordinate 613,962,067 of OY728147.1, read as the reverse complement.
ATGAGTGGAAAAAAATATTTTAGACAAAACATGGACTTTATAAATTTCTAGTCATTCCCTTTGTTCTCACCAATGAACCTTACACATTTATGAGTTTAGTGAATCATGTCTTACATGAATTTTTACTTGATAAAATTATTTTACTTGGATATTTTGTAAGTGGTTAGTGAATTTAGATAGATATTTAGAATATAAAATACATTTAGGAGTTTCCAACTCCCACCTCTATTGTATAGGTAAGAAGTTTCCTTGGGCCTGCTAGTTATTACATGAGATTCATGAAGGACTTTAGTACACTAGTATCACCATTAAATGAGTTGAAAAATAATAAAGTACCATTAAAATGGGGAAAAATCAAGATAAGGCCTTCCATTATCTTAAGTGGAGACTCACTAAATCCCCTATTCTTACACTTATATACTTTTGTAAGACCTTTTAAATTTAATGTTATTCAATCATAATTAGAATATTAGGAGTAATCTTGCAAAAACGTAACCCTACAACTTTATTTATTGAGAAGTTAAATGGACCAACTCTAAACTATGATACATATGATAAAGAGTTGTATACATTGTTTAAAGTACTAGAAACATGGAAGCATTATCTTTGGACTAAAGAATTTGGGACCAATTCCAATCATGATGCTCTTAAGTACCTTAGGATCCAACATAAAAAAATAAGATACATTATAGATGGATAGAATTCAATGAATAATTTCTATATTTCATCCAGCATAATAAGGGAAAAGAAAATATTATGGAATATGCACTTTCACATACATATTCTCTTTTATCTTTACTAGATTCTAAGCTCCTTGGTTTTGAATACATTAGATATTTATATTCCACTGATAGAGATTTTGGTGAACCTTATTGTCATTGTAAACATAGAGGTAGTTGGAAAATGTTCTATTTACATGATGGATTCTTATTTCAAATTGATAAAATTTGCATTTCCAATTTCTCTATCCATTTACTTTTACAAAAGGAGTCACATTTTGATGGGTTAATGGGACATTTTGGTTTTTCAAAAACTTTAAGCATTCTTAGTGAGCATTTTTATTGGACTATGATATCTAGAGATGTTGAAAATTTTGTGCAAAATTGCATTGTCTATCATAAAGCTAAATCGAAAATGTTCCCACATGGATTATATCTTCCTCTCCCAATCCCCAACACCTCTTGGGAGGACATATAAATGGAATTTATTGTGGGGTTACCAAGGACCAAGATGGGGATAGATTCCATTTTTTATGTGGTGGATTGGAATTCTAAAATGGTATATTTTATTCCTTGTCAAAAAACAGATGATTCCACTAATATTGAAAAACTTTTCTTTCAGGAATTAGTCAAACTCCATGGAATTCCAAGGATGATTGTGTCAGATCAAGACCCAAAAAACCTCAGTTACTTTTGGAAGACCTTGTGGAGAAACCTGGGTACAAAGTTACTATTTTCCATTACTTTTCATCCACAAACCGATGGGAAAACAATGGTTGTGAATCAAACACTATCATCCCTTCTACAAACAATTGTCAAAAATAATCTCAAGAATTGGTAGGAGTGTATTCCCCATGTGGAATTCACATATAATAGGTCCAAGCATTCCACTACACAATTTTGTCCATTTGAAATTGTTTATGTCTCTAACTGCTTGCCCCTATTGATCTATTTCCTTTGACATTACAGTAGAAACTAATATGGTTGTGAAAGGGCATGCAGAATTCATCAAGGAAATCTATGAAAAGGCAAGTAAAAATATCAATATAATGACCCATAAAATTTTGATTGTGAAAAATAGGGCTGCAAGAAAGTGTTGTCTAAACCTGGTGACTTATTATGCATTCATATGCGAAAGTAAATATTTCCCAACAAGAAAAAATAAAAACTCATGAATCGAGGAGACTGACCTTTCTGAGTGCTTGGGAATATTAACAACAATTCTTACAAGATAGCTCTTCTAGGTGAGTATGGTGTAAGTGTCACTTTCAATAATTCTGATCTTTCTCCTTTTTTAGGTGAAGAGGACGAAGAGTCAAGGTTGGATCCTTTTCAAGAGGGTTAGGATGATGTGAACCATGTTGAAGGCACTAAGTTGTCTTCCTAGGTAGAGGAATTGGATTTACAAGGCCTGATGATGTGAGGGATATTAAAGAGGTTAAATACTACAATGGGTGCCCATCTCACTTCATTAAAGGCCAAATGGATCTCACCTTGCATGGATGGAGAAAATGGGCCTATTATCTCACTTATTCAAGACAAAACATGATATTTAACACTTGTCCCACATGATTGGATGAATTTTGGAATCCTTTCCCCCATAGAGAATTATAGAATGGCATATTTGGGAACCAAAGTCATATCCAGTGGGCTAGGTACCCCAAAAATCAAATCCAGTGGGCTATGGGTGGAAAGACATGTTCTAATTTTCCAAAAAGTCATTGGTAGACTTTAAATTTTTGACTTTAAGGGGAAAAGTTAATAATATTCTTTATGAATTTAGGGTATTAGGCCCTTGAACATTTATGTCACCCCTTTTCTATAAATAGCCACCCCATGGAATTGTATTTTCATTCATGTTTTCAATAGTGAAACTCTGTGAGTTTAATATCTTCATGGTGAGGGTAGTTAATTTCTTAACTTACTCTTGTGAATTCTTACCTTGTAAATCAACAATTTAGATTGTTGATCAAAGATAAAAAAATCCACCAATTTCATGTCTTAACCCAAGTGTGTTGTTGTGTGGATTGTCCATCACAACTCACCCTTGAGTGTGTTGTCTGAGTAGTAGGTCACGCTCCTTAAATCGTTGATTGACAACTTGCATCCACTATCCACACCCATCATTTGCCACTTAGTTGGTAATCGCATCCTTTATCCACTGCCCTACGCTGTGAATATGATGACACCCCATGCGTCTCACATCAATTTTTACAGTTTATCTGGTTTTTTGGGTATTTTGGGTTTTTATAGTTTTTTTGAGTTTTTATGGGGTTTTAAAGTTTTTTAGTGTTTTTAAATATTTTTAGAAGTATTAAGTATTTATATTCATTAGTGGTTTTTAGGGTTTTTAAGGGGTTTTAGGTTTTTTTAAGGTTTTTAGGGTTTTTTATGGTTTTTAGCGGTTTTTTAGGGTTTTTGGGGGGTTTTATGACTTTTATAGGTTTTCATGTATTTAAGGGTTTTTAGGAATTTTGAGGGATTTTAGGATCTTTTAGGTATTTTTAGGGTTTTCAAGGTTTTTCAGGCTTTTTAGGGTCTTTTGGGTTTTTATCATTTTTTTAGTTTTTTATGGTTTTTAAGTTTTTTTAGAATTTTTTAACATTTTTAGGGGTTTTAAGAGTTTTTAATGGGTTTGGGGGTTTTTATGGGGTTTTTGGGTTTTTTATGGGTTTTTATGGTTTTCATGGAATTCTTTGTTTTTAGGGTTTTTATGCTTTCTTGGATTTTTACAGGGTTTTTTGGATTTTTATGGTTTTTAGGGTTTTAGGTATTTTGAGGGTTTTTAGGGTTCTTTAGTGATTTTTATGGTTTTTAGGGGTTGTCTAGGTTTTTAGGATCTTTTGGGATTTTCAGAGTTTTTTTGAGTTTTTTAGGGTTTTTAATGGGTTTTAGAGTTTTTTTATCATTTTTAGGGTTTTCTTAGAGATTGAGTGGTTTTTAGGGTTTTATGGTTTTTATGGTTGTTTAGGTTTTCTAGAGTTTTTTAATATTTTTATGGGTTTTTAGAGTTTTTAGTGGGGTTTTAGGGTTTTCATGATGTTTTAGGGAAAGGTAGGCATAGATCCAAGCTATTCCTAACCCCCCCCCAAAAAAAATATTATTAGAAAAAAGACACAGTAGACCAGGGAGGGTGGAGTGGAACAACTCACACCCAAAAACCCTAAACACCCCGAGAAAGAAAAAAACCCAAATAAGAAACTACAACAAGTGATTTCATAGGGGTTTTTAAGATTTTAGGGGTTTTATGGTTTCAAAGGGTTTTAGGTTTTTTGGGGGTTTTTATGTTTTCATGGATTTTTACGTGGTTTTTTGGATTTTTATGGTTTTTAGGGGTTTTTAGGGTTTTAGGGATTTTAATTTTTATTGGGTTTTTAGGGGTGTTTGGGCTTTTTGCGGTTTTTATGGTTTTTTGGGGTTTTAGGGGGATTTTGGGGGTTTTAAAGGTTTTTTAGAGTTTTTTAACATTTTTAGGGGTTTGAAGGTTTTTGTATTTTTAGCGGGGTTTTAGGGTTTTTATGGTTTTTTAGGGTTTTTTAAGATTTATAGGGGTTTTATGATTCTTTTTGGTTTTTCTAGGGTTTTAGGGTTTTTTATGATTTTCATGGTTTTTTAAGATTTTCATGGTTTTTATGGGTTTTTTTTGATTTTTATGGTTTTTAGGCATTTTTTAGGTTTTTAGGAATTGGAGGTTTTTAGGGTTTTTTGTGGTTTTTAGGGTTTTAGTATTTTCTAGGGTTTTTATGGTCTATTGGGTTTTCAGGGGTTTTTTTGAGTTTTTAAGATTTTTTTAATGTTTTTTTTTCAAGGAAAATAGAAAGATATATTAAAAGAAAATGGAATTGAAGTACAAACAAGCACCCAATGGTGAACCAAGACCTTAAGGCCAAAAAATTAGTGGCACAAAGAGCCAATACCAAGCATCGTAGGCAAACAAACAGCAAGAAATCCAAGGAATCCTCACGAATCCAACCAAACATCACTGAGAAACCAAGTAAGCCATCATTCCAACAACCAAGATCATTGAAGCACAACATCACACCCAAAAACAAGAATCATAAGTAGCATCAGCAACCGGCAGCTGAATGGTGAGGAGAAACACCAATAGGCACAACACACCCACCCCCAATGCCTGAGGTGGAATAAGTCCTAAAGGACAACAACATAAACAGTGCAAAAGAACTAAGCCTAAGAAACCTCAGGTGAGCAGAAAACTGGAAGGCCTGAGAATCCTCATGAAGCCCAACTAGTCCAGCACCATTTAGCTCCAAGAAAACACACACACCAGCAGCATGGAGTGTCAAAGCACCATCCATGAGTCACTAACCAGCATCACTCCAAGGCAAAGGTAACACAAACCAGAAGCTAGGAGGAGAAAGAAGAGGCCATACCAACCAAACAATAGCCTAACGGTGAGGATCAACCCCAGTCTAGAACAAGCCCCTCCACAAAGGTAGTAATAAACACACAGGAAATAATTGGCACCATTTCCATGCTCCAATATGAGAATAACCCCCCAACCAATGGCATCCAAGCACGGAAAAGACACCACCACCAATCCTGAGGGTGGAACACAAGATGCTCGCACCAATTCCTTCAATGAAAGATCCTGCAACAATCCAACCCACACATGCACTCAACATGCTACCACCCAAGAACACATGCACACACACATACTCACACACCCCACCTAAGAACACACCATCACCAACCAAAAACTTGAGGCTATAACCCAATGCAACCAAACGAACCATCATCAAACCATCACCAACCCCCATCCACACCTAGAAGCACCCCATCCACACCCAAAGGGTTTTTAGAGATTTTCCACAATTTTATAAGTTTTAAGAGTTTTTAGTATTTTTAGAGGTTTTATGGGTTTAAAGTGTTTTTTAAGGTTTTTAGGGGTTTCTATGGGTTTTAGGGGTTTTCAAGGTATTTAATGGTTTTTACATTTTCATGGATTTTTAGGAGTTTTTTAGGATTTTTATGGGTTTTTTGTTTTTTTAGGGATTTTAGGGATTTTTAGATTTTTTAGGATTTTTTATAGGTTTTAGGGTTTTTAGGGGTTTTTAGGGGTTTTAGGGTCTTTGGGGTTTTAGGGGGTCTTTTTGAATTTTTTAGGATTTTAAAGGTTTTTAGAGTTTTTTAACGTTTTTAGGAGTTTTGAGGGTGTTTAGTGTTTTTAGTGTTCTTTAGGGTTTTATGGGTTTTTAGGTTTTCATAAGGTTTCTATGAGTTTTTATGGTTTTTAGGATTTTTTCCTATTTTTTATGGTTTTTTATGTTTTCATGGTTTTTTATTTTTTCGTGGTTTTTATGGGGGGTTTCAGGAATTTTATGGTATTTTGGGTTTTAAGGGTTTTTAGGAATTTTGAGGGGTTTTGAGTTTTTCAGTAGTTTTAGGTGTTTTAGGGTTTTTTAGGGTTTTTAGGGTCTTTCTAGGGTTTTAGGGTTTTTTTTGAGTTTTTTAGGGTTTCTAAGGTTTTTTATAGTTTTTAACGTTTTTAGGGGGTTTATGGTTTTGTAATCTTTAGTAGTTTTTTAGGATTTTATAGGTATTTAGGGTTTTTAATGTTTTGAGGACTTTTTATGGTTTTCAAGGGGTTTTCATGGTTTTTAGGGGTTTTACATTTTCATAGATTTAAGAGATTTTTTAGTTTTTTTATTGATTTTTAGGGTTTTAGGGTTTAAAGAGATTTTGAAGGTTTTAAGTGTTATCAGGGTTTTTTAAGACTTTTAGGTTTTTAGGGTGTTTTTGTTCTTTAGGGTTTTAAAGGATTTTATAGTTTTTTATCATTTTTAGGGGTTTTAATGGTTTTTAGAGTTTTATTGGTATTTATGAGTTTTTTGGGGTTTTTTGGGTTTTTTAAGGTTTTTAGGGTATTTTATGGTTTTAATGGGTTTTTATGGTTTTTTGGGGGTTTTAGGGTTCTCTTCATTTTTAGGGATTTTTAAGGGTTTTTAGGATTTTTTAGGTTTTTAGGGTTTTTTTATTTTTATGGATTTTGAGGGGTTTTGGGATTATATAAGGTTTTTAGGATCTTTTTTATTTTTTAGGGGTTTTTTAGGATTTTTATGGTTTTTATGATTTTTGATTGTTTTTAGTGTTTTTCAAGTTTTTTTAGGATTTTATATGGTTTTTAGGGTTTTTTGGTTTCTTAGATTTTTTTAGTTTTTTAGGTTTTTACTGGTTTTTAGTGTTTTCTTATGTTTTTAGGGATTTTAGAATTTTATTGGTTTTTAGGGTTTTTATGGATTTTATGGTTTTCAGGGGTTTTATGGTCTTTTTTAGTTTTTTAGTGTTTTTTTGGCATTTTATGTTTTCATGGATCTTTAGGTGTTTTTTAGGATTTTTATGGATTTTACGAATTTTAATGTTTTAAGGATTTTGAGAGTTTTTAGGGTTTTTCAAGGGTTTTAGGGTTTTTAGGGGTTTCAAGTTTTCAGGGTATTTCTGGGTTTTTTGGTCTTTCTGAGTTTAGGGAGTTTTCTTTTTGAGTTTTTAGGGTTTTAGGGTTTTTAGAGTTTTTTAATGTTTTTAGGGGTTCAAAGAGTTTTAGTGTTTTAGTGGTTTTTAGGGTTTTGATGGGTTTTCAGGGTTTTTAATGTTTTTAGGGGTTTTTATGTTTTTAGGGGTTTTTCATGGATTTAGGGGTTTTTTATGTTTTCATTATTTTTTAATGATTTTTTGGATTTTTATGGTTTTTAGGGTTTTTAATGTTTTTAGGGTCTCTTTGGGTATTTAGGTTTTTTTTTAGTTTTCTGGGTTTTTAAGTTTTTTTAGAGTTTTTTTTAAATAGAGATTTTAATGGTTTTCATAGATTTTGGTGCTTTTTTGGGTTTTTATGGGGTTTTATTGTTTTCAGGGGTCTCTTAGGGTTTATAGGTTTTTTATGTTTTTAAGGTTTTTTAAGGGGTTTTTAGGATTTTTATGGTTTTTAATACTTTTTAGAGTTTTTAGGGATATTTAGGGGTTTTTGTGTGTTTTAGGGTTTTTAGGATATATTTGGGTTTTTAGGGGGTTCTTTTTGAATTTTTAGGGTTTAAAGGTTTTTTAGTGTTTTTAGTGGTTTTAATGGTTTTAGAGTGTTTTGGTGGTTTTTAGGGTTTTTATGAGTTTTTAGGGTTTTTAAGTGTTTTTAAGGGTTTTAGGGGATTTATGGGTTTTAGGGGGTTTTCAGAGTTTTTAGGGTTTTAATACGTTCTCCTGTATTTTTTAGTTAGTTTATTATTTTTATGGATTTTTAAGGTTTTCAGGGATTTTGAGGGGTTTTATGGTTTTTCAAGGTTTTGGGGGGGTTTTAGGGTCTTTTGGGGGGGGAGTTTAGGGGTTTTTTTGATTTTTTTAAGTGTTTTAAGGTTTTTTAGAGTTTTTTAAATCCCATAAAAACCCATAAAAACCTAAAAACTCCATAAAAACCTAAAAAATCCCTTTAAACCCCTAAAAACATTAAAAACTCCCAAAACCCTTATAAACCCAAAATATATATAAAAAACCCATAAAATCCCAAAAGACCCTAAAAAACCTAAATACCCTAAAAATCCCAAAAACCCTTGAAAAACCCGAAAACCCTTCAAATCCCTAAAACCCTAAAAACCCATACACCCCATAAAAATTCTAAAAACCATAAAATTCCATGAAAACATAAAAAAACCCAAAAAACCCTGAAAACCCACCAAAATCCATGAAACCTTAAAAATTCAAAAAAAAAACATAAAAAACCACTAAAACCTCTAAAAACCCTTAAATCCCCTAAAACATTAATAAACCTTAAAACCCCAAAGAAACTGAAAAAAACCCATGAAAACCCAAAAAGACCCAAAAAAATCCTGAAAACCCATGAAAACCCCTAAACCCCTCAAAATCTCTAAAAACCCTAAAACCCCTAAAAACCATAAAAAACCTAAAACATCCTAAAAATACATGAAAAAATAAAAACCCAAAAAACCTGAGAAAACTCCTGAACACCATAAAACCCCCTAAAAACATTAAAAAAACCCTAAAACCCATAATAACCCTAAAACCCCAAAAAAACCCTAAAACCCAAAAAACCCATAAAAACGCTAAAACCCCTCAAAATCCTAAAAACCCTAAAAAACACTAAACACACTAAAAATCCTAAAATACCCCTAAAAATCCATGAAAACATAAAAATTACTAAAAACCCTAAAAAACCCCAAAAAACCATAAAACCCAAAAAAACTTTAAAAACCACAAAACCCTAAAAATATAATAAAAACTCTAAAAACCCTTTAAAACCCTAAAAAGTTTAAAAAACTCAAAAATTCCTTAAAACCCCTAGAGAACTCAAAAAAACCTAAAAACCCAAAAAATACTCTAAAAACTGAACATCCCTAAAAAAATTAAATCCCTAAAACCCCCTTAAAATAATAAATACTCTCAAAATCCCTAAAGAACTAAAAAACATTAAAAACCTTAAAAATTATAAAAAAGCCCTAAAAATCCACGAAAACATAGAAAACCTAAAAACCTCTAAAAAACCCATGAAAAGCATAAAAACCCCTAAAAACCTTAAAACCACTAAAAACCATAAAATCCTTCCCCACTAAAAACTCTAAAATCCAATAAAACCCCTAAAACGTTAAAAATATTTAAAACCCTTTAAACCCATAAAAATCTCAAGAAACCCTAAAAACCCAAAAACACATTAAAACCCCTAAAAACCCTAAATCCCCTAAAAATACTTAAAATCCCTAAAACCATAAAAACATAAATCTAGGAAAATGTAAAAAACACTTAAAAACCCTAAAAACTATAAAAAAACCAAACCCTTAATAATGCTAAAAACCCACCCCCCCTAAAACCCCACTAAAAACTCTAATACCCTTCCTAAAAATGTTCAAAAACTCTAAAAAACCTTAAAACCCATAAAAAACTCAAAAAAACCCCTAAAACCCCTAAAAGATCCTAAAAACCTTGAAAACCCCCAAAAACCCTAAAACCCTTGAAAACCCCTAAAAATCTGCAAGATCCATAAAATCCCTAAAAACTATAAAAACCATAAAAATCCTAAAAGGACACTAAAAATCACTGAAAACATAAAAACCCCAAAACCTTGAAAACCCCATGAAAAACATGAAAACCCCTAGAAACCTTAAAACCCCTAAAAACACATAAAAACCCTAAAAACCCACCAAAACCCTAAAAACCCTTGAAACCACTAAAAATGTTAAAAACTCTAAAAAAACCTTAAAATAGCTTAAAAACTCAAAAAACCCCAAAAAATCCAAAAAATCCAAAAAACCTAAAAAGATCCACAAAACCCTAAAGACACTGAAAAACACAAAAACCCATCAAAATACCTAAAAATTGAAAAACAAAATATAAAACCCATCAAAATCCTAAAAAACCCCTAAAAATCTATCAAAATATAGAAAATCCTAAAAACCCTAAAAAAACCCTAAAAACCATAAAAACCCTTAAACCCTAAAAATGTTAAAAATATCTAAAACCCCTAAAAAACTCAAAAAAAAACCTGAAAGACCAAAATTACCCTAATAACCTTGGAAAACCCCAAAAACCCCAAAATCCCAAAAATCACTTTAAACCCTCAAAATCCATAAAAACATTAAAAACCACTAAAAATCATAAAAATATTAAAAAACCCTTAAGAATCCATGAAAATATAAAAATCCATTAAAAACTTGAAAACCCCTAAGAACCTTAAAAACCCCTAAAACCTTAAAAGATACCCTGAAAGATGGCGACTGAGTCTCTGGGTGCTCTCTCTCGATCCTCAGCACTGCTGATTTCCGATGGATCTTCAATGCTCTTTGGCGGCGGTATCCATGGCTTCTCGGTGGCCTGGGTGCGGTCTCGGAGGCTCTACGGGCTTGGTGATGGTCATGGCGACTCCCGTTGGTGCTGTGGTGTGAAAGCATGGTGGGTTTCTAAGTCGATGGTGAAGTCAACCCTAGATCCATATTTGAATATGCGGTGGTTTCCTTGGATTCATGATGGCTTTAGACATGTGTGATGGCGACTTTCCTGGCTTAACGATGGAGAGATGTAGTCGCGGATCGGGGTCAATTTTTCAGATCTGAAGCATCTGCAGACAGGTCAACAGGGTCGAGGGATTCATTGGCTTGAAAAGGTGCTGCGGCAGCATGGTCTATAGGCCTACCCAGGGTTTTCTTCTCAGAAGGTACATTCCTGCAGTTCGTGTCTTGTATTATGGTGGATGTCTCTGGTGGGCCACTGTTCCCGGGATGTGTCATGAGGTATGTTTACTGGTTCTGATCTTATGGTATGACTCGGTTCTGGAGTGATTCAACTGTGGTGTATTTTTCTCTCTGAATGTTGAAGTTGAATCGTGACTTTGGCAGAAGCGGGAGCCGCTATAAAATGTTCATTGTTATGTTTTTCTATATTGTTGGCTAGGAGCTATTAGAGGCGATTTGCTGGATGTTTGGTTTTTTCTGGATTGAGGATGATGGATTCTAGATAATGGGCTGCTCATTGTTGTTTCCTTCCTATAGGGAGGTGTTGGAGGTGTTGTTTTGGTTGTGAACCGATGGTGTTTATTGGTTGTGACTGGACTGCTTGTGAGATACTATGGGTATTGGCTCTTGGTTGGCTGTGATGCTGGATGTGGATGGATGTTTGGCTGTAAGTTTCTGTTGGGGATGGCTTGTTGCAGCTGGTTTGGTAGTGGGCCTCTACTGGTGCTGGCTGTCGGTTTGGAAGAAGAGTTGCTGGAGGCTGAGGGCTGGTTGGTGCTATGGGATGCTAGTTCTGTTTGGCTAGGAGATGCTTTAGAGAGGTTGCTGTGGGATGTTGCTGGATATTGGTTTCTTCTTGGATGTGGTGTTGTTGAATGCTGGTATTGGCTGGATGTGATGTGATGATGCTTCTATTGTGTCTGGTTTTTGTGTCTTTTTCTTTCTTTACTTTTCTTTTATTGGGCTTGTGTGTGTGTTTGTTATGGGTTTTTGGGTGTGGGTTGATTGACCCCACCCCTCCCTTGTCTGCAGTGTCTTCGTGTCTTTTTTAAATAAATTTTTGGGGTGGTTAGGAATATCCTGGCCCCGAGCCTTCCTTTCCCTAAAACCTTAAAAACCCTAAAAACCCATAAAAACCCTAAAACCCCACTAAAAACTCTAAAAATATTTAAAACCCCTAAAACGTTAAAAAACTCTAAAACCCATTTAAAATCTCAAAAACCCCAAAAAACAAAAAAGTCCCTAAAAACTATAAAAATCCTAAAAAATCTACAACCCCCTAAAAACCATCAAAATCTATCAAAACCCAAAATAATAAAAATAAAAAAAAACAACTAAAAATCTATGAACACTTAAAAAACCCCTGAAACCCCCCTAAAAACCAGAAAAGCCCCTAAAAACCATAAAAACCCTAAAAACCCATAAAAACCCTAAAACCTACTAAAAACCATTAGACCCATAAAAACTTTTTAAACTCTAAAAGATATTATAAACCATAAAAAACTCAAAAAACCTTAAAGACCGAAAAGACCTTAAAACCCCCAAACCCCAAAAAACGCATGAAAAACCCTAAAAACCTCAAAATAACTAAAAACCCTAAAAACCATAAGAAACCTAAAAAACACCAACAAATCCATGAAAATGTTAAAATCCCTGAAAACCCTAAAAAACCCTTGAAAACCATAAAAATCCCTAAAACCATAAAAACACATAAAACACTTAAAAACCCAAAAAACTAAAAAAACCATTGAAACTACTAAAATTTTAAAAAGTCTAAAACCCCTTAAAGAGGTCTATTATAAAGACAAAAAGGGGATAACTAGAATCCAAATGATAACCATGAAATAGTTACTAAACAATTAATATATTCTCAAAGATTCTTCTTCCTTGAACAAAAGCTGATTGGGCCTTATTAATGAAAATTGGGAGAATCCACCTCATTATTGTAGATAAAGTCTTCAAGATGAATTTATAAATTGTATTAAAAGATGAGATAGGTCTGAACTCAAAGAGATAGCATGAATTTGGGACCTTCAGAATCAAAGTAATGATAGAACATTAAGCTTCACAATGTACATTCCCAGATCTGAAAAATTCTAACGCAGACTCTATCACCTCTAAACCAACAATCGACCAAGCCTTACGGAAAAAGAACGCATTAAACCGATCATGACCAGGATATTTATTCAGATGAATATAAAATAAGGCCTGGTGAACATCCTATGAAGTCACCAATTTTTCCAGCATAACACATGAGGTCTGATCTATGGAATTAAAAAAATATGAAGCTAGGAACACTCTTCTAGGGTAAGAAGAATCTTGTAGGGACTCTAAAAGTAATTGAAAGAAATCAATCACATCATGAATAATAAAACCAAGATCTAAGAAAATAGTCCCATCACTACAATGAAAAAGGACCATCTTTAAGGAGTTAAATATATCTTTCACAAAATTGAGGAAAAAATAAAAGTTGAGATCACTCTCCTTAATCCATTGCACCCGACAATATTGCCTGATTAGGAGAACATCCTTCAGATAAAAGGATTGAAGCCTCTCTTTACACCTTATATCCAATATAAACAAGCCATTGAAGGGCCCACCCAAGACAAGGGAAGATTTAAAATCCACGATCTTGGCTCTAACTTGGGTGATCTCAGAAAATTATTGGTCCACAACACTAGTATGCAAGTCCTGAAGATCCATATTTACCCTTTTAAGATTCTCATAAAACTAGAACATTCTACATCCTAGAATTTTTCCATTCCAATAAATGGCCACCAAAAAAAGGAAATGCTCATAATCAACCCAATGATTAAAAATTTGAAAGGCAAATTCCCCAATTGGAAGACTTCGCCAATTTTAATAAAAATGGGAGTATGATTCGATAACCCATAGGGATGAAAATCCTAAATTGAGTAAAAGAATCTGGTCAGATGATTAGAATTGATGAGAACTCTTTCCAGCTTCCTAGAAACCCCTGAGTTCCCCTTCCTCCATGAATACCTCAACCCAGCCCAATGAATGTCTTCAAAATTTGAATTAACAATTCCTGAATTACACTCCTCCATAGATGGGTACCAGTCCAAAAATATCCCCAATCTATCCTTAGGAAACTTGACTACTTTAAAATCTCTAAGTAGAATTGTAGGATTAGAATAAGACAAATATGCCTGGAAATAACCTCCCAAAGGCTCACTCTCTTTGAAACCGAATTAGATCCATGAAAAAATAAATTCTACTAGAAACATCCACCTTGACAGTATTAATGAGGAACTCAATGATATGAGCATATTCAAACTATAGCTCGAGAGTCAATAACAGAGGATTACAAAAAATAAGAATGTGTCCATAAGAGAAAGTATAAATTTGTTACTATAACTCCAACCTGGAACAATATTCCTTATAATAATCATAAAGGTTACTAATTTTAACCTTAGATTCAAAAATCACAAAACAAGACAACTTATTACAAAAAATAAGGTCCCTAAACTCCCTTTGCTTCTCAGGAGTGTTGATACCTCTGATATTCCACACGCCAAAACTAAACATTAAAAACAAGAGGGATAGGGACAGTAATATTGGAACCATATTTGACTAGTACCCTATTCAACACATTCATCAACCTTGATTAATTTGTACCTATGAGGGTTATTACTTAAAATATAAGACTCAGGACTAACCTAGTTAGATGATACCTTGAAAATAGAGGGACTTCCATCTACTCTGTCTTCATAAGTTTTCACCATTAACATTCTAGAAATAGCTATCCCAAAAGCAAGGACCATCTCCTAAAGTGAAATAGGCATGATAGAGTGAGGAGAATATCTAAGAGTAAGTGTAGGGACCTTGGGGAAACTGTTGCTTCCAAGTAGACTAGAGAAAAACCAGAATGATTGGGCGAATCAGGTGGGATAGATTCAAGAGCCTTGGTTACACTATCTTGGTCCTTGGTAGAAACTGGTCCACCAAGAAAAACAGGATTAGTACCAGAAGAGTCAGAAGGCACAGAATACAGATCATCACCTTTACAGGCTTGATCGATCATTAAACAACTGAAGAAATTATACATAGAAATGCTATAATCCTTTACAGGAACAGACTTTGAAGTACCAAAAGTGGAATCACCATTGGGAATCAGTGTCTTCTTAGAAGAAATATGTTGTGAACCCTCTGGTTCAGAATAAATAACCACATTATCTCACACTGGCTCTTTCCTCCTATAGATGCACTTCTTAGGAGTAACTCTAGTCCACCCTGCTTGGGAATCGACCATAGGTTTCTTCTTGCACTGGTATAAATGATGTTCAAAAAATTTAAAAAGGATACACATCTTAGGGAACCATCTATATTCAAAACAAATATAAGAGGTTGAACCATCACCCAAATCCACAATAATGTTCTCCAGGAGGTCCTGCTTGGCCAGAATATCAACAAAAATGTGGGTGAAACTAATCCTGATTATTTCAGCCATAGCTTTATCAGTGAAAAGAGGTATTCCCACCATGATCGTAATATAACTCAGACCCTTGGCAGGCCATGCTTCCAATGGAACATTCTAAAGGTTAATACACACTAGGAATTTAGAAAATGATTTGTTATCTAGGGACAGGTCTGGCTGCCAAGTCCTAAGCACCATCGATCTTTCTGCAAAAAACCAAGGACCATTATAAAGAATATCAACAAGATTACAAGAAGGAAGAAACCTAAATAAGTATAATCCTTCGTCATTACATATCATCTCCATCAAATAACCACCCCACAAATCAGATGCAATATGAGACACCATCTAGTACAGAAACTTCTTCTCAAATAATTATCCCACAAACATGTTGGTCCACTGGAATCACCCTTTTTCAACATAGAAGAATGGAAGAGAAATTCTAGGATTCCCCCCATCAATCGGTGGATGTAAAACCAACTCCATAGTACAGCAGGTGGAAGAAGATACCTCCATAACCAAATCACTGCCCTCATCATCATATGCGGTCACAAAATCCTTCACCAAATCAGGCCCTCGCACATTCAAAACCCTTGTAGCCTCACTGGCCTCCACAGTAGAACCCTTAAAATTCAGAACACCCCCACCTTAATCAAGTTAGGGCATAGATCTACATCTGTATCTGAATCAATACACTTACCTGCATCATCCACCAATCTAACATCTGTCGAGGGAATAGAAGGGTCAACCTTCGCTACACCTTCAGAATCAACACCCTCCTTCATTGAAACAACCCGAGAAATCCCCTTATTGAGCCCAATCAAACAAGATGGAACCTCTTCCTCCTCAATAACAATCAACAAAGAAGCTCTGACCACCGTCGAATTAGTGCACAAAGACACATCCTCTGAAGGAGAGAACCCCTCAACCCTAGGCAAGGAAGATGCATCCTCCAGCTTTCAAAACCACTAGAGGCTCCAACCACCTCATCCTCACCCGCGACTACCTCCGACCGAGCAGGATTATCTACAGCGTCAGAATCAATTGCCCATGAAAGTCTATGATACACATTTCCATCCTCTTCATGAGAAGTCTTGAATGATCCAAATTATACCTCTTCTGAAGGAGACCTCTCTATTGAAGAATATGGTATTGATCAGGCCAAAAGGCCGCTCACCAACTCCATGAAAGTGCTATCATCGACAAACCATCGAGAGAACCAGAGGGAAACTCAAGCATGAGATCCATGAGTTGGTGTAGCAGTTTTTTTAACATTTTTAGGGGTTTTTAGTGTTATTAGTTGTTTTTTAGGTTTCTATGGTTTTTTAGGGTTTTTTAAGGTTTTAGAGGGTTTTATTGTATTTAGGGGGTTTATGGAATCCTACACCTCTTCCCCCAAGATATGTCCATCAGTATCCCATTCCCCATACTCAGTGAGGCTCATGGTGTGATGGTTTGGGAATTCACTAGTAATGTAACCTCTTCCTTGAAATTTGAAACATTGAATATCCTGATTTCTCATTTGGTGAGCCTCATAAGTAGGTTTCTTAGGTGGAAGAATTACCTTGTGACTTTTGTGATCAACTTTTGGCTTTTGTTATTCTTGAATCTACTTTCCTGGATTTATCTATAGAGTGAACGGGGTAGTTGGTTACTCATATTTCTCCTCCTTTCAATTTGTTTCTCAATCTTGGAGGCTTTTTGGATCTTATCTTGTATCTCCACATGGTGGTATATATCCACTTGATCGAAATATCCCGATTGAGTCCATGTAAAAACCACACCATGGTTACCTCTGGATCTTCCCCAATTTTCGCTTATATCATGGAAATTTTCTTCTCTTTATAGTGTTCTTCCACACTCTTACTCCCTTGGGTGAGGTGTTGAAGTTTGTTGTGAGATCTCTATCGTAGTGTGAGGGAAAAAACCGCTTCTACATGGAAAACTTCGTGTCATTCCAAGTGCTGATGGGACATCCACTATATCTAGACCTCTTCTTTTTCATTTGATCGCACCAAATTAAATCATAATTAGAAAATTCAAGGGAAGAAATATTAACCTATTTCTCCTCAGAATATGCATGGCATGAAAACACTTGTTTAATCAGCATATTCTGAACCTAGTATGATTTTAGACCACTTTTACCTTGAGAAGAGGGAACCGTCACCTTAATTCCTCCAAGGATTTCATCATCTTGTGGTGTCCTTTGGAATCCACTAGGTTGTTGGAACCTCTTTCTTTGTGGGAAATCCTAAAAATCATCATCAAAAACAGTAATCCCTCAACCAACAAAATCTGAAAATACTCTTCCATTGAAAACCCTAATCCCCTAGCCTTAAAATCCCTTAACTCTCACCCCACCAAATCCCAAAACGATCATCCCCAAACATCCCAATACCAATATCCCAAAAAAATCAAGAAAATCATCCCCAAAAAACTGTAAACCCTCATCCATATTAAATACCAATTCATAATCTCAAAAAACCCTAAACACTTAGATAAAAATCCCATAAACCCTCTTCCCTAAAACCCTTAACCATTATACATAAATAATATGAAACCCTCACCACCCAAAAATACAAAAAACCTATTCCCAAAAACACTAAACCCTTGGCCCAAAAAAACCTAAAATTATCATCCCTCAAAACAATAAACACTTATATCGAAAAAGCCCAAAATCCGGAACACAGAAAAACCCAAAACTCTCAACCACATAAAACCCTAAACACTTATCCATAGAAAAACCTAACACCTCATAACTAAAAACACTAAACCCTCATCCCTTGAAAACACTAAACCACCAACCGTAAAAACCTTAAACAATCATCCCCTATAAACTCTAAACATTGATCCCTAGAAAACTATAAAACCTCTTTCCCATAAAAAACTAAAACCTCAACCCTATAAAAACACTAAATTATCATCCCAAAAATAACCTAAACCATCAGACCCCAAAAACCCTAAACCCTCATCAGAAAAAAAAACCCAAAACCTTTAGCCCTAAAGAACCCTAATCACTCAACCCTAAAAACATCAATACCTTCATCCCTAGAAAACCCTATACCCTCATCCCCAAAAAATACAAGACCCTCTGCCCCCAAAAATCAAACCCACATCCCCAAGAAACCCTCAAACACTTAGCTCCCAAAAAACCTTAAACCCTTATAACCAAAATTACCTAAAAACTTATCCGAAATAACCTAACCCTAATCCCTAGGAAAATCATAATCCCCCTGGCCAAATAACCAAACCCTCATTCCTAATTAAACCCCTAACTCCCATCCCCAATGAACCCACAAACCCTCTACTTGAAAAACAAAAAAACATTATCCCCAATAAAACCCAAAAAACCCCAAACCCTCAGCCAATGAAAACCATAAAACATTAGCCCTAAAAATCCCCAAAACCTCATCTTAAAAAAACATCAAACCCACATCCCAAGAAACCCCCAACCCCTAGCTAGAAAAATTCCAAAACCTTAAACTAGAAACATTGAAATCCTTAGTACCAAAAAACCCCCCCTCAACCCTCATCACCAAATAACCCTAAACCCTCATTCAAAAAAGCCATAAAATCAATCCTAAAAGCTCTATATCCTCATTTCAAAAATAAACTCATACAATCATCCCAAAAGATCCTAAGCCTTAATCCCTAAAAAACCATAAACCATCATCCAAAAAAACAAACCCTTACCCCCAAAAAATACCTAGAACGTAACCAAAAAACCCATAAACCGTATTGACCAAACAACCCCAAAATGTATTTCCCTATAAATCCTTAAACTTCAGCCCCAAGAAAGCCCCTATGATCATCCCTAAAAAATTATAAATCCACATCCAAAAAAACCCTCTACGCCAAACACCAAAATATATTATCCCAAAATCACCCCAAACAGTCAACCCCCAAAACCCAATAGCCAATCCCCAAAAAACCATAAAAACTCATCTAAAAAACCCTAAACCCTCAGTCACAAAATAACTCAAAAACTCATCACCAAAAGACTGTGAAACCTTAGGCCCAAAAAGAACCCCAAACCCTGAACAAAAAATCCTGAAACCCTCATTCCTAAATAGTCCAAAACTGTCCAACCAAAAAAAACCAATCCCTTGTGCTAAGAAATCCACAACTCTCAACACAAAGAAAACTTAAACCCTTATCCAAAAATGAAAAAACCACATCCCCATAAAACTACAAACCCTCATCCCTAAAATAACCAAAACCTCATTTCCAAAAAAAACCATAACTTTGGCTTAAAAAACACTAAACTCTCATCCCTAAAAATCCCAAACCATCAACATTAAAAATACAAACCCTCATCCCCAATAAAACCATACCCTCATCAAAAAATAACACTAAACCATTAACAATAAAAAACATTAAAAAATCATCTCAAAAACACCATATACCTATATCCCCAGGCATCCTGAAACCCACATCTATAAAAAACTAGAAATAATAAGCCCCCAAAAAACCAAAAACCATCTTCCTCAAAAATCACTAAACCCTCAACAAAAAAAACTAAAAACCTCATCTCAAAAAAAAACATAAACCCTTAAGACAACAAACTTAAACCCTCATCCCCAAAAAATACATTTCCCTTAAACCCAAAAATCCTAAACCATCAACATAAAAAAATCATAAATTGTTAGCCCTAGAAAACCAAGAAAACTCATCCACTAAGAACTGAAAACCCGGAGCCCCAAAAAAACCCGCATTCCTCACCCCATGAAATCCCTAAACCCTCATTCAAAAAACCCTATGACCTCATCCATAAATGACCTAATACTATAGACCCATAAAACCATAATAAATAATTCCTAAACAACCCTAATCCCTCATTAACAAAAAACCATAGTCCCTCAACACCAAAAAAACCAAAGCCCTCATCCCCAAAAATCCATAATCCTCAGCCCAAAAAAACCTACACCCTCGGTCGCAAAACCCCAAAACCCTCAGCCCCCAAAACCCAAAACAATTAGCCCACAAAAAAAAACACTAAAACATTTTCCTAAAAAAGAAACAAAAATCCCCCATCTACAAAAATCCGTAAACCCTAACTCCCAAAAAAACACAACACGCTAAAGCCAAAAAAACCAAAAACCATGATCCCCAACAGCCTAAACAATGGCCCCAAAAAAACCGAAACCTTATTCCCAAAAAACACTAAACTTTCAACCATAAAACACTAAATAGTAATCTATAAAAAACACGAAACCCTATGCCCAAAAATACTATAAACCCTTAGCCACAAAAAAAATTAAAACCTAAACCCCCCCAAAAACCTAAATCCTCGGCCCCAAAACCCTTAAAACCTCTCCTTAAAAACCAAAAACCTTTATCCCTAAAACCCTAAACCCTCATCCCCAAAAACCAAGAAACCCTTCCCCAAAAAATCTCAAACCATTAGAACCACATAAACCAAATCACTAAGGACCAAAAGACTTATACCCTTATCCCCCAAATTACCTAGGCCATCATATCCAAAACTCTAAACACGGGGAACCTAAAAACTCTAAACACTCACCCCCAGCAAACACTAAACACTCCACTAAAAAAACTTTGAATTATTTACCATAAAAAAATAAACCCCTGGGTCGATGAAAATCATAAACCCCCAAACACAAAAAATGATAAACCCATTTCCTAAATAATACCAAAACCCTCATCCCTAAAAAACCACAATCCCTAAGACCCAAAAAACCCATTAACCTCAGAGACAAAATTTTCTATACCCTTGGCCACCAAATCCCTTCACACTCAGACCCAAAAAATATAAATCCTTTTACATTAAAACTATAAAAATAGTCCATAAAAAACTAATCAATCATCCTTATAAAACCCTAACCCTTCATCACAAAAAACCCTAAAACCCTTTCCATAAAAATCCCTAACAGTCCTCCCCAAATTACTCTAGTCATCCATCCCCAAAATAACCTAGAACATAAGCCCCAAACAAATCCCAAGACCATCAGGGCCAAAAAAACTTAAACCCTCTACACAAAAGATTTATTCACATTCTTCCCAAAAAAACATAATACCTCATCCCATAAAAACATAGACCACCACCCCCAAAAAAACACTAAAATTTCATCATAGAAAAATCCTAAACATAACCCAAAAAATCCCTAATCCCACATCCCCAAAAAATAGAAGATAATCTCCCCAAAAAAACCTAATCCCTCATACCCAAAAAACACTATATCCTTAGCAGCAAAAAAACCTAATCCTTAATCCCCAAAAAACCCTATGACCTCAATATCCGAAAACCCCAAACCCATATCCCCAAAAAAATATAAACCCTTATTCGCAAAAAACTGAAAACCCATATCCCCCATAAATCTTAAACCCTCTGGACCGACAACCCTAAAACCTTAGCCCAAAAAACCCTAAACCCTCATTCCCAAAATATCCTAAAAACTTTGTACCAAAAAACCCAAAAGCCACTACACCAAAAATACCTCATCCCTGAACCCCAAAAAACCCTAACACCTAAACACCAAAAAAATCCAAACCCTTAACACAAAATAAAGCTTAACCCCCCCCCCCCCCCATACCAAAACCCTCATCCCCAAAAAACAATAAAATACATGCACCATAAAAATACTAATCCCTCTATCAAAAAAACCCTTACTCATCATCCCGATGAAACCCTAAACCCTCAGCCCCAAAAAATTATGAACCCTCCAACCCAATTAACCCTAAATCATCATTCCCCAAAAACACTAAACCCTTAGCACCATACTACATAAAACCATCATACCTAAAAAAACAAAACCCATGTCCCAAAAATCAATTACTCCCAAAACCACAAAACCATAATACCCTAAACCCACATCCTCAAAACAACCTAAATACTCATTCCTAAAAAACATTAAACCCTCATCCCCCAAAAAACACAAAACATAAAGTTAAAAATACACCAAAACCCCCATCCCCCCAAAACCCTAAATACATAGACACAAAAAAACCCAAAATTCATAGCCATAAAAACCCTAAACCCTCATCATCAAAAAACCCTAAATCATTTAGCCCAAAGTACCATAATATTTCAGCACTAAGAAACCATAATACCTTAGCCCAAAAAACCGTAAACACTCTACCTCATAGAACCTAAAACCCTCATCCCAAAAAACCATAAACCATTGGCCCCAAAATATCCTAACCCCTAGACACCAAAAAGACCAAAAACCCTCTAGAACAAGATACTGAAAAGAATTAGTCCCTAAAATCCCTAAACATTAACCCCAAAAAAAACCCTAGACCCTCAACAATAAAAAATCTAAACACTAGGCCCCAAATAACCCAAAACCCTCATCCCCAAAAACAATAAATCCCCACCACCAAAAAACCCTAAACTCTGAGAACAAAAAACCCCGAAATGCAATTCCTAAAAAAACCCTACACACTTGGGCCCAAAAAAACTATATTCCATCATTCCTAAAAAACCCTAAACTCATGGACCTAATAAAACCAAACCCTTGACCCAAAAAACATAATCCCAAAATAAAAAAAACTAAACCCTTGAGCCCAAAAAACAGAAAACTTTTAGGCCAAAAAATCCCTAATCCCACATGCCTAAAAAAATAAAAACACTTATCCCTAAATAAACTTAAACCGTTATCCAAAATAACCTGAAATCCTCTACCACTAAAAAACCATGAATCATGGGCCACAACAAAACTAAACCATCAATCCCAAAAATCACTAAACCCACATCCCTCAAAATCAATAAATACTTGGACCCAAAAAACCCTTAACCCTCATCCCCACTTTAAAAAACCCTAAACCTTCGGTCCCAAATTTTTTTTTACCCTTGTATTGAAAAAACCTAATCCCTCCACCATAAAAAAACCAAAAACACTTGTCCCCAATAACATTAAAATTTAATTCATGGAAAAAATATAAAGCCTCAGCCTAAAAAAATAACCTAAACCCTCAGCCCCAAAATTCAAAATTCACCTTTCCAAAGAAACACTAACCCGTCATCCCCCAAAAACCCAAAAACCCTAAACCCCAAAAATCTATAATCCCTCAACCTACAACACCCTTAAACCCTCATCCATAAATAAATTAAAACCTCTTCCCAAAAAATTACTAAACCCTAGGCCCCAAAAAATATTAAACCCTCATCCCAAAAAAAATCCTAAAACCTCAGCCCAAAAAACCCTAAACCCCCTTATCCAAAAAACAATAAATGCTAACCCCGAGAAAACATAGACACCATTACCTAAAAACCATATTCCCTCATTCTCATGAAACTCTAATCCCTTAGAAGAAAAAACTAGTAAAACCTCATCCCTAAGAAACCCTAAACCCTCATCCCCAAAAAAACCAAAACCCTTGGCCCCAAGATATGCTTAACAATAATACCCAAAAACCCTAAACATTCAACCCTAAAAACCCTGAACCCTAAGCCCGAAAAAACCATAAAATCTTATCCCATAAAAACCATAAACCCATAGCCCAAAAAATACTAAACCCTTAGGTAAAAAAAATTGTAAATCCTTAGCCCCAAAATACAATAAACCTTCATCACCAAACAATCCTAAACCCTCGCCACAAAAATTAATAATTCCTCATCCCAAGGAAACTATTTTTTCCATAAAATCATAATATATCTACCCCTAATAATTCTTATTCCATATCCCCAAAAAACCTTTATCAGTCTCTCCTAAAATATCCTAAACCCTCGGCCATAATACATCCAAAAACCTCATATTCAAAAAATAAAAAATACATGGCACCAAAAAACCCAAAACCCTATGCGTCAAAATATAAAAAACCCTCTACCCCAACAAACCATAAACCCTCAAACCCAAAAATCCCTCGACCCTTGACCAAAAAAAACAACAAACCAAAAAAAACCATAATCCATCAACACCAAAAAAACATAAAGCCACAACCCCAATAAATCTAAATCATTTAAATAAATGAAAATTAAACTATCAACCCAAATTAACCCTAAACCCTAATCTCTATATGTCTCTTAAAACTCAACCCAAAAACCCCAAATCCTCAGCCCTAAAAACACTAGAATCCATCGGCCCTAAAAAACCAAATGCCTCATTTTAAAAACACTAAATCTTCATCCCCCCATTAATCTAAACCCTCCACCCTATAAAACCCTAACCCTTCAGTCCCAAAAACCATTATAGACACATCTCCAATAAAACTCAAAACTCTCACTCCAAAAAAAATTTTGTACCCCCATCCTAAAAAACACTAAACTCTCTACCCAAATAATCCTAAACCATGAACTAAAAAACCTATACACCCATCCCTAAAAACCCAAAATGATCATCACCCAAAAAACCTCAAACCCTCATCCTCAAAAAATGTTTTACCCTCTCCCATAAAAAACACCAAACCCTCATCCCCAAAAAAACCTAAACCCTTTGCAGTGAAAAACATAAACCATTAGCACCAAAAAAAACCTAAACCCTAAGCCCCCAAAACCCCAAAACCCTCACCAACAACAAACCCTAAACCTACGCCAAAATAAAACCATAAACCATGGACCAAAATATACCGAAACCATATATCCAAAAATACACTAAACCCTCATCCCAAAATACACAAAACCATCATTCCAAAAAATCACTTATCCCTCATGCCCAAAAAATCCTAAATACTCTCTCCAAAAAAAAACCTAAACCCTTAGCCAAAAAAACCATAACCCATCAACCCAATGATTCCCCAAACCCTCATCCCAACAAACACTAACCCCGCATTAAAAAAAACACAAAACCCTCTTCTCCAAAAAACTCAAAATCCTCATCCCATAAAATTCCTAAACTATGTTCCCCAAAAACACCAAACACTCATCTCCATAAAATCCCTAATCCCTATGCTAAAAAAACCCCAAACCACACACCAAAAAACACTAAAGTAAAAATTCTAAACCCACAACCCCAAATAAAATCTAAACCCTAATCCCCAAAGAAACCCAAAATCCACTTCCAAAGAAAACCCTAAAGCCTCATCCCAAAACCCCTAAAACTTCATCCCTACAAAAAACCTAAACCTTTAGTCCCAAATAAATCTAATCACTAAAATGAAAAATGCATGGAATCCTCATCCCAAAAAAAACTTAAACCATCATCCTCCAATGAACCTAAACCCTCATCCACCAAAAATTCTAATCTCGTAGCCCCAATACACCATAAGCCCTCATCCACAAAAAAACCTAAGCCCTTATCCAAAAAAACCCTAAACCCATGCATAAAAAAATATAACATCATCCCCAAAACCCCCAACCCTAATACCAAAAATTCTTAAACCCTAATCCCAAAAATTCTATAAACAATGATCCCCAAAAAACCATAAATCCTCAACCACAAAAAAACATCTAAACGTCTTCCCCAAAAATCCATAAACCATCATCCATAAAAAACCATAAACCCTTGTCCCTAAAAAACACTATACCCTCACTCTAATAAATACATAAACACTAACTGAAAAAAAACAATAATTCCTTAGACAAAAAAACCCTAAATCCTCATCCTTAAAACACTACTCCATCAGTCCCAAAAAACCCTAGAACCTCGTCCCCAAAAATTCCCCAAAACCTCAACACCCAAAACCCGTAATCCCTCACCTTCAAAACATACCAAACACCCAACCCTAATAATACCTAAACCCTGGACCCCAAAATTAAAAAAACCCTCCACCCGAAAACACCCTAAACTATAGGACCCAGAAAAGCCAAAATGAATGGCCCCAAAAAAACTCAAAACCCTTATCCCCCAAAAACCCTATACCCGCAACACCAAATATCCCTAAACCATCAGCCCAAAAACTCCAAAAACATCTTCCCCAGAAAACCATAGCCTTTATCCACCAAAAAAACCATAACCCTTAACCATAAAAAACCAAAAAACATTATCCCCAAAAACCCCATAGGCCTCCACACTAAAAATTCTTAAACACCCTCAACAAAAAATCCCCAAAATTTCATCCCCAAAAAACAAAAATCCAAAAAAATCCACAAACCAACATCCCCAAAACACCCTAAGAACCTATCCACAATAAAAACATTGAAACATGGAAAAAATATAAACCATCAGTCCCATAAAACCCTAATCCCTGATCCCTAAAAAACAATAAACTTCTACCTTCAAAACCTTTAAACCCGCTGCACAAAAATACATAGACACTTATCCCCAAAAAACATAAATCTTTATCCCTAAACATTCTAAACCCTCAACATGATAAAACCTGAAACCCTCGACCCCAAAAAAACCTAAACCCTCATCCTAAACAACCATAAAACCCCTCCCCAAATAACCCAAATCCCTCCTCCGTAGAAAACCCTAAACCCATAGCCATAAAATAAACACTAAACACTCGGCTCAAAAAAACCAGAAACCTCTACCCCAAAGAATCCCAAAAACTCAACCCCCAAAATCCCCAAGCCCTTATACCCAAAACCCCGAAACCCTCATCCCTAAAAAATACTAAACCCCTTTCCTAAAAAAATTCTAAATCCATAACCCCCAAAAAAATCTAAACTCTCATCCGCAAAAAATATTATCCCCTTTCACGGAAAAAACACTAAACCCTCTACCAGAAAAACCTAATATGTATTCCCAAAAAAACTAAAATCTTGGCTCTAAAAAATCAGGCACCATCATCCAAAAAAACCCTAAACCATTGGCCCCAAAAAACCAAAAAAATCTCACCCAAAAAAATCTAAACCCTCTGCACCTAAAATATTAAACACTCATCCCTAAAAAACTATAAAACATTACGTCCAAAAAACCCTAAACCCTTATCCATAAAAAAACCTATCCCTAAGCCCCAAAAAAACATAATACCCTCTGCCAAAATATACTCTAAACCCTCATCCCCAAAAATCGTAAACCCTCAGCCCCAAAAAATACAAAACCCTCCACCCCAAAAAACTGTAGACACTATAACACAAAATAATATAATCCCACCACTCCAAAAAACCCTAAACCCTCACACAGAAAAAATGATACCCTCATCCACTGAAAACCATAAAACCCCATCACAAGAAAACCCTATGCCCCAAAAAAAACGAAACACTCAACCCCAAAAAAACCCTCAACCCCGAAAAACTCCAAACCCGTAGCACCAATAATACCTATACACTCACCCCAAAAAAACCTAAACCCTAATCCCCAAAAATCCCTAAAATCTCCAGCATAAAAACACCCTAAACCCTCATCCCAAAAAAAAAAACTAAACCCTATAACCCAAATAAAAATGAACCTTTTCCCAAAAAAACCCTAAACATCAACCCCAAAAAACACCAAATATTCGTCCCCAAAAAACACTAAACCATCTGCCCCAAAAAACAGAATATACTCAGCCCAAAAATACCCAAAACACAAAGAACCTAAAATACCTAAACCCATACATCACAAAAACCATAAACCACCAACACCAAATAAGCTGAATCCTTCATCCACAAAAGACCTAAACCATCATCCTCTAAAAACCCTAATCCCTTGGCCTGGAATCCCAAAACCCACATCCCAAAAAATCACTAAACCCTCAGCCCCAAAAAACCTAAAACTCATAGCCACAAAAAACCTCAAACCCATATCCAACAAAAACCCACAACCCTTATCCCAAAAAAATCATAAACTCTCAGTCATAAAATACCCCAAACCATCGGCACCAAAAAATACATAAATCCCTAGCCAAAAAAATCACAACCCCTCTACACCAAGAAAACATACACTCATAGCTCAAAAAGTCAATATCCCACATCCCAAATCACCCATATCCCTCCATCCCAATATAAAATAATCCCTAATTCCCAAAAAACAGGAAATATTTATCCCCAAGAAACCATAAATGATCAGTCCTAAAAAAACACAAACCCTCTTCCCTAGATACCCAAACACCCTTAGCACAAAAAACCTGAAACCCTTTTCCCAAAAAAACCATAAAACCACATCCCCAAAAAACCTAAACCCTCATCTCAAGATACCCCTAAACCCTTAACCCCAAAAAAATTATACACTCAGACCAAAGAAACCCTAAATCCTCAACATTGAAATAACCCAAAACTATAGCCTCAGAAACCCCAAACCCTCATCCTGCCAAAACCATAAACCCAGAGTCCCAAAAAACCTCAAACCCTCTGCCCAAAAAAACTAGAAAACCTCAACCTCAAAACACAAAAAAAAAACACATCCCCAAAAAACACCGAAACCATGACCCAAAAAACACCAAACCCTCATCCCAAAAAACCCCAAACCCTTAGCCCAAGGAAAATCATCAATCCTTGAGCCTCAAAAAACCCTAAACCCTCAACACCAAAAAACCCAAAACTTGTATCTCAAAAACACCCAATCCCCCATCCCCAAAAATCCCAAAACACTCATCCATTAAAAACCCCAAATCTTCATCTCGGAAAAAACATAACTCCCAGTCCCAAAAAACCACAAAACCTATACCCCAAAAAACAAGAAATCATCAGCGCCAAAAAATCCGAAACCTTTAGCCCCAAAACCCATAAACCCTCACACTACTACAAAATAGTACATTAACATCTCTAGCCATTATTAGCGCTAAAAAAAGGACTAATAAAGGTTCCCATAACCTGTTCTTAAAAAAATGATAATGGGTACCATTTATCAGTGATTTTTTAGTGATGATAAATGAAACTCATAATCATCACAATTTTATCACTTATAATGGAAGGCCTTTATCAGCACAATATTTTTTAGTGTTGATAAAAGGTACCCTTTATTAGGAATTTATTTTTAGCAACCATAAAGGGATCTGTCATCAGTGATTTTTAGTGCTGATAAATGTCTAAAGAAAAAAGAAATAATAAAATAAATATAAAATAAAACTGAGTTTATTAAAAAAATAATTTTTGTATTAATTATATAATTATTGATAAAAATGAATAAATTGATTATAATTTATACAAATCATAAATACTAATAAATATTATATATTAAATATAAAGATATATTTGAAATTAAATCATCGGAAATAAAAATTTAAAATAAGTAAATTGAGGAAAATGTTAAAAATATTATTAATTAAATAATTGTTGATAATTATAATATTTAGAATATATTATATATATACATATATATAGGACTATATATAAATAATTTATATATAATAAAAATTATTTATGCTTTAGATTAAACAGAAATATATTTATTGAATAATGGTTTACAATCGAAAATTAATCAGAATTAAAAATATTAACTAATTTAATCGAGTAATGGACATCGTTGGATGAAATTTTATTTTTCCATTTAACATAGATCAAATGTATTTTATATTCATTTCACAAAAATGTATTTAATGCATTTTGATATTCAACAAAAACAAACAAATACTTATTTTGGGAATTTAATAAATTTTGATTATTTATTTTATATTTATTTATTTAATATGTTTTAATATTTTCAAATTTTATTCATATTTATTTTTGTATATATCTATTTTTTTATAATTTATATTTAATTAATCAAGATTATCCATATTTTCAACATTGTTAAGGTGTAATCATTTTTAATTATTCAATTTCATTCATTTTAATCATGCATGCACTAAAGATTAAATATTATGTAGTTATGTAAAAAACACATTTATGAAAAAAATTATAAATAAATATATATTTAGTATTTTTATACATTTTATATATTTATAATTATAAATAAATAAAAATCATTTTTAAAAAATATTTTTGTAATTATAAATAAATAATTTTTTAATTTTATATAACTATATATTTTTAGTAAATTTATTTTAATAATGAATATATTTACTATATTTATATTTTTATATATATATTAAATATATCTATATAATCACATATATATTTTTGGTTTTATAAATATATTTTTTTAAAAGTATTTATATAATTATAAATAAATAATTACATATTTAAAGAAGAATAACATTATAATAATTGTGTTTAAATAAAGAATATATTTACAATAAATATATTATATATATATAATTATATAAATATATTTAAAAAAATTGTTTATAATTATAATTATAAACCCTTTATCAGCGCTAGATTAATTAGCACTAATAAAATGCATCTTTTTCTTTATCTTTTTAGGGACGATAATGATAGAGAATTATGAGCGATTTTTTAGTTCTAATAAAGATATAGATTTATGAGCTCTAAAAAATGATGATAATGATTCCTTTTATGTACACTAATAAATCTAGAACTAATAAAATTGTTCTTTAGAAGTGATTTTTTAGAAGCACTAATAAATGTTCCCCGATATATTTAAATTAACCCCAAACAGTTTTGAACTTGTTGTGATATCTGATGCATTCCATGGAATCCACACTCTTCTCACGCTCCTCCTTGGTGAATAGAAGCTCAAATCAAGACTTGAATCAAGGGTGGAACAATTTCAAGGCTCAAATACATGGCCTGAATGATTCAATGGTCTAATGAATACAAGGCTTGACTGTTTTCCATGTTTTCAACATCTCTACTTTCTCTCAGACGATTCAATTTTTTAATCCATGTTAATTTATTTTTTCCTAACCCTCCTCACTCATTTATTGATTTTTTTGGTGAGAAATATTTTTGTTTTTTATCATCATTAAAGCCTTACTATCCGCATATCCATGTTGTGAACAATGTTTATTTGGTAGTTCTGGTTGAATAAAGAAAAAGTTATCATTCCTTGCACTCCCCCACCCTCACCTCTTGCCAATTCTGTGCATCCCTCACACACCAACAATGCTAAAAGAAGTGATTTTTTATTTTTGAGTCTAAAAATTCCATTGGAATCATGGATCATTAATTATGAGACTTCATTTAACTCTATTACCAAGAAGGTATGCATAGATTATTATTCAAATATTTTTTTCAACAATGTCCATTTAGTCGAGGATAAAGTTCTTCGTATTATGGGGAACAATGTTGTTATAGATGATATTTCATGTGAATGTTACTTGAACATAGAAATAGTCAGACACATACCAAGTTTATAGGTGAACATAATTTTTGTTGGTCAACTGGATAAAGATGGATTTTTCTCTGGTTTCATGAATAAAAAGTGGGAAATTACTTGGGGTTTAATGTTTTTGGATTGAGGTGTTAAATATAGGATTTTTTATATATATACACACAAAATTGTATATTTTGATACACACACACACACATATATATATATATAATGTAGATATATATTATATAAATACATTTTTCCAATATATATATTTTAAAAATATAAATATATATTATAAAAATTTATTAAACCAATATATTATTGAAATATATTATATAAATATATTATATAAATATATTATACTATTATATTATAAAAATATATGTTATTCAAATACATTATACCAATATGTTACAAAAATTTATATGTATAAAATTAAAAAAAATCAAATTTGTTATATTTTTATATATATTATTTTTATATATATTATATTTATATATATTATATTTATATTTAAATAAATTAAATATTATATATTGATATATTATAAAAATATTTTGTATAAATACATATATTATACAAACAAAAATATATATTATATTACAAAAAATAGATTAAATAAAAATATATATTATACAAATAATGTTATATATTACCAAAATAATATATATATATATATATATTATAATACACAAATTTATATTATACAAATATATATTGAACAATTATAATATACAAATATATTTAACAAATATATTATAAAAATATATTATACAAATATATTCCAATACAGATCATTCAAAGGCTGAAATTCATCATCCAATTTTATTTATGACGATTCTTCACACTTTGAGACTATTTTGGTAAGAGTGGGTTATCTCCCATTTAACTTAAATCCTCTATATATTCCTTAATTACAATTATTTATTTCATTTTGACTAAAATTTTATTCTATGTGCCCAAAATCACTATAGAAGACAAAATGGACAGGAAAATGAAATTTTTTTATAAAGACTACTCTTCATCTGCTTGAAAATAATTCTTGTTTTCTACATTTCTAGACATAATTCAAGAATAAATTTATCAACATAGAATTTTGAGATTTTTTATTCCTTTATAATTATTATTTTTAGTCATTTTCTACTTTTTCCCATTATTAATAGTTTTTTAAGTGAAATAATAATTTTGAGATGTTTTCAAATATTTGATATACCATTAATATTAAATGTAATAATTACATAGGTTTTTACATCACTTGTTCCAAAAAATATATTTGGGGTTATCAAATTGTATTTATGTTGGAATAATTAGTATAAATTATTTTTAGGTGTTCAACATTTTAGGTCTATGTGTATTGGTTCCAACATTATTAATAACATATTACCATCCATGTATTTGAAATAAGTCTTTATTTATTAAAATTATTTTTAAATATATTTTAATATCATCTAGTTGATCGAATGATAGTATATTAATCTAGGTTATCATATTTTAGTTTATTATTACTTCTGAATTTCCATTGTAAAATTTTTATTTGTTCAGGGGATTTAAGAACGACTTGATGGCTAATTTTAATAGAAGTTGGACTAGACATATTAATAGGATTGAAAGTAATAAAATTTAGAATGATCTTGTTAATATATAGTTCATAGAGGTCCCAAAGATTTATATGTTTTAACATGTCCCCCCTTGAATCAGATACAAGAATTTTTATGCCCTCACATGTCACCTTCAATAGGCCATGATTAAAGAAATAGTGCCTATGACATAATTCTCACAATTGGGTGGAAATACCCTTTTTTGATATTACAATGTCGTTCAATTTTCAACCTCATAAAATTTATCTCTCAAATAGTTATTATTGAATTTTGTTTCCATGAGACTCATCCACCACTTTTATGTTTCATAAACTACTCTAAGAAATATTCATCCCATGGATGAATTATTCTATGAGTCTTTCAAGTAACATAGGTGAATGTCCAAAATAGATGGATGATGTGTGTCAAACAACAAAAATAAATGATAAATGATTGGGAGATTAGATGATGTGGATGATAGTTGTCTATAACATTAACATTTTAATAAATTTAGAAGATAAAAGACGATCGATTCATAATGGGTTTTTTAAGGTGAATTTCAGTGTGGAAGGGGAAAATAAAGATCTATCCAAAACAACATCATAAGTTGTGAAGTTATTTAATGTCTCAGATCTAGAAAACAATAAGTTTTTTATTGTATTTTGGGAATCTAAAACAAATTTTGGGTCAGATAAAATTTTTAGAGAGTATGAAACATTCATTAGGAGATCATAATCATTCCATGTGGGTCCTAATGTTTACAATGTCCTTTGGATATGATGATGTTACCAATACCTCATTATAAAAAACTATAATGAAGGAATCCCTTTAGGAGATGTAAAGGTAATGTTACAATATACTTTATATATTTTAATAAAAAATTATTTAATGAAACATTGATTTAATTTTAATTATTAATTGAAGAGTTCATCTATTTTAGAATATTTATGTAAATACTTCATGCCCTATACACCAAAAAATCAATAGACTTATTCTCCCTCAAAACCTTTTCACCCATGTATTATTGCATGTATTAGTTTCCTTCAAGTTCCATCCACTCCCTTTGCATGAAGAGAAACGTCACTACCTTTACTCAATCACAAAGATAATATTGATGATTTCATTGTAAAATAAATTTCCATATATTTATTTGGTTATTTGATAATAATTTTTATTTTATTTCTATTTATTATTACATAAAAAATAATTGTTTTATTGTAGAAATGGATTTTTTTTGAGGTGGGGTGTTCTATTCATCATTCATGCCTTTCTATAAAGAAACATCCATTGAAATATTCTCACACAAAAAAATTTCACCCCTCAAACCGATACATGATGCGATCAGTAATTATCAAAGTGTGTGCTTCAATTTTAAAATGTTATTTTAGTAAAAATTACTTGTGACATACTCAAAACTGAGAAAACGTATACATACTAACTTCGTACTTCATAAAAAAGACCCTTATTTCATTTGAGATATGTATAAATCACTCGAACCTCAATCTGAAACACGGTGCAACCAGTATGACTACAAGTGCTACTTTTTATTTGAAATTTGCAGAAATTTTAGTAAATAGGATAAATAACATAATAAAAACCCATAAAACATATGATGGTTGTTTTGAAAATTTATTAAAATAATCCATAATTTATTTGGGATGTTTCAAAATCATAAACACCTTAATACTACACATAATGTCACAGATATGACTCCAAGTGTGTCTTTTTATTTACAATTGACATCAATTTTAGTAAAAATTATAGCTACACATCTGAAAAATGATAAAATGAATTATGATTGTTTTGATAGAATAAGTAAATGATCCATAAATCATTTTGACATGTAGGAATCAGCCACATCTCAATCAGATACACGATGTTCCTAGTATATATCAATGGGTATGTTATCATTTTAAAATGGACAGTTTAGTTTAAGAAGTCTCACTCACAAAAAATAATGAAAACACACTTTTATTTTCTTTATAATTTATAAAAATCAATTTTTATGTCATTAGTGCCATGTAAGAATAAGTATCACCTCAAACTAAAACATGATGTGATCAGTATGAGTAAAATTGTGTGTTTCCTATTTAAAATTACATTTTAGTGAAAAAGTGACAAACTCAAAACCAGGTAAACACATTCATATTGTTTTGTTACTTTTGGAAAATGATGCATAATTTATTTGATATGTCTAGGAATCACCCGCACATCAATCTGTCACATATTGTGACTAGTATGACTCATAGTGAAACTTTTTATTTAAAATTGACATCAATTTTAGTAAAAATGTCAACTCGTATACTCAAAACTAAGAAAACACATTTGGATATTTTGATACATTTAGAAAATGATCCATAAGTCATTTTTGGTGTGCATGAAGCATCCATACCTCAATTTGATACACGATGTTCCTAGTCTGACTCTATGTGTCTATTATCAGTTTTAAATCAACTATTTAGTTAAAAAAGAGTCTCTCCCAAAAAATCAAGCAAATACACTCATATTTTCTTGAAAATTTAGGAAATCTATTCATAACTATTTTGTGATGTGTATGAATTAGCTTCACAATAAACCATTACATGATGTAATCAGAATTAGTGAATTTTTTTTCCAATTTAAAATGAAAATATACTATATCTACTAATCCTGGATTTCCAACATACATGTGTCAACCTCTAGTTATTCCACATCATAAATCTCTTATGAGCCGCACCAATAGAGCTCCACGACTCCCCTCCCCGCGTAATCTCCAATTTTCATCCACTGCACACCCTGCGATTCCGAAATTTTCATACACCTCCCACTACCTCTCTCGACTGGAACCTCGTGACTGTGGACCTCTCGATCCCTTGAACTCCCCCTCTTTCATCTACCAACTCTTGACGTAGCAGTTGTCCTTTGCCGACCACCTTGTCCCGATTTCAGCTTTAGTCTCCCCGTTTTTTTCCTTTCCCGGTTTTGGTCTGGGTAAGTTTATTGATGACCAAGGGTTCGAGTTGACTCCCCACACAGCCGTCATCTACCTCCCGGATATCTTGAAGACTGTCATCCTCACATTTCATCTTCCTCCTTGC
The DNA here is from genome assembly GCA_963277665.1 of Viscum album. NCBI lineage: Eukaryota > Viridiplantae > Streptophyta > Magnoliopsida > Santalales > Viscaceae > Viscum > Viscum album. Next base: position 613,926,368 of record OY728147.1, on the reverse strand, counting down.
ACCGGTGGCAGCATACACCTCTATCCTTCTGAAAGGCACACTCAGATTTCCAACGTTCTTAATTGACTCATGGAACCCTTTGAACCAAACAACACAACTTCCATGTAATCATCCAAAAACCTCCACAACTTCATTTAAGTTTTATTTATTTCCATAATATATGATTGTAACCGCTCGATTTACATACATTCGACACCCCCTGAAGTTTGTAATCTCAGTCTGGTATTCCAAAAATTATTTGGATTCCTATTTCAACGATACTTTCATTACGATCTTCACAGCCTTCCGGCAACTCGAATTCCCACCCGCATCATCTTTGCACTTCAGGTATTAACATATATTCGTAATGGAAAACGTAAATCCTTTAAAATGCATGTATGGATCTAATTCAGTTATATAACTATTTTCATTCACATAGCGTGTTATGAATATTCTTTTATGGTAACAAAAAAATATACTTTTACATTGGTTTCTTGTATGAGGATCCAAGCACAATTTCTTCCAATTTCATTTCATTTTAGCATGTTCATATCCCACTGCATGTTTATTTGTTTGATTTTAGAATACCTTTTATGAAGAAAAAAAACTTCCACTATCATCCGATGTTAGAAATTATTTTATAGATTTTTCGACTACATTGTTGTTATCCATGTGGATATCCACATGCATATATGGTTTTATGATATTACATTAACTGAATGAAACATAAATGTCTACTATTGTATATTATGGCCTATTACATGTATTATTTTAGTATGTTAAATTGTGTAACTGTTATGTTCTCTTTCCATTATATGCTCTCATTGAACACCATGACTATAATATATAAAGAAAAAACAAACAAACATGAATTTTCCATCGAACTCTAGAGATGCAAGGTTGCAACAGAGGTAACTTATGAAGGAACGACAGGAAGTTTGTGAGTTATTTATTTAGTACCCTTGGAAATGTTTTCTTTACAACCCTCTATTGAGTAGTTTCAATAATTATAATTGATTCATGATCAGTGCCGATAAATACTCGAAACTATTCAATATCATCAACCAATGACTCTGCTACTCCATCAAGTAAACCTATATCAATAGGTGACATCACACGTGGGATCACATGGATGCCACTGTCAACTCTATGTATCAACGGTTAGATCTGTTTACATTAAGCATTAGAGTCTTTGCGATGTATCAAAATACATATCAGAGTAATGGGATGCATCTTACTAAATTTCTTTTATTACAGTGCCTGAACCGTTGTCTTCTCGGTCGAATAAAAACTTGTATTGCCCGTCAAAATGTACAGATGCACGGTTACAATGCAGATTTCTAATGAAAGAGAGACATAAAGATGGTGAGTTTTCTAATACCGTCACTTTTAATTTTTTAAAATATTTACATTTACATATTATCAATATTCATTGAAATTACAACAATAATAGTGGATACATGTACTGGAAACTCATATGTGGCATCTGGTAGTATATTTGAAACCCCAAACACTCAACCACTACCAAAAAATACATTCACAAGTGATATGACACCAATTCCATTATCATCTCTATGTACCAATGGTTAGTTCTGTTTAAATTTACATGTATTGCCCATTGACCTACACACATTATTTCACTGTAACATGGATTACTACTAATAAAAAACTTCTCTGTCGACAGTGCCTGAAACATCTACCCCTCAGTCAACATTCTCTACTAGATATAACAAATGAAAACAACAACTGAGAGTACTGAATAATTCTCCTTTTCCTTTTGGTAAGTATGATAACAGATTTATTTCATTCCCATATGTTATGTGGTACTACATTTGTAATTCCCTTATAAATTTCGGACGTCACATTGCATAGCTTTAGCGGATGAAGAAAATACTCTCTCAAATTCATTAGTTGTTACCTCAACGCAGTAAGAACAACTACTATTTGTACACATTACTGTTTTCTGATCTTCCACTTATATTTCTTTTGCTTCCCTGTACAAATATATGCAGCTTAACTCCTCCTGAAGGAAACTATAATATGTTATCCAGTGCAGGTATGATGTACGCTATAAGTTGACACACACACATATATATACAACTATACATCCTATAGAGTATTGAGTTGTTTTCAAAAACTACTTTCAGGTAATGTTCGACAATCATTTTTTCAAGAAGCAATGATAGCTAATAATTTCGAGGCTCAAGAAAACATAAATATTAACAGTAACGGTGCAGAAAACAACAGAGGTAATTTAATGTACACACTTCACCTCAAACATTATTGAGTTTTTTTATTTAAGCAAGGCTAGTATTACATATCGCTTACTGCTGCAGGAGAGTCATTGGAAGAAGACACTACTGAGAACATGGGTTAGAGTACTTACTAAACATGCATTAATGGTTCCTTAATTTAGATCGATGATGAGTATGGTTTTCCTAAAGAATTGGATATTTTCAAATCAAAGAATGTACTATTATCAATTGATGTAACCAATTATAATATTCAAAATTTTCATCGTTCGTTTGAATAGAATAGCTTAAAATTTCTATTTATCAGTGTTAATGATTACTACATCACCAGCATTAATAACATCTTCAAACAGAATTAGGTAATACAATATAGTTATTCATATTTTGCTTAAATAACTATATGTTACAAAATTTGATGGACTACCATTATTTTAATGTATAGGGATATCAAACCAGTGGGTCCTCACATGACAGTAGTGGAATTGAATATATCAAGGTACTATATGTTTCAGTTTTTTCCCACTTCCTATAAAAAATCAAGAATCTGCTTACTGTAATTTTCCTTCCATCCTTTCACAATAGGAGCATCAAACTGGTAGTTCTACGCCATCAAGTTCAAAAATTTCTAGTAGATATGATGGTTTTACCTCAAAAAACCCTAAAAACCTTTAAAAACCCTAAAAACCCACTAAAAACTCTAACTACCCTTTAAAACCATAAACATGTAAAAAAATCTAAAAAACCTTAAAAACCCTAAAAATGCTAAAACCCCCTAAAACCCATTGAAACCCCCCTAAAACCCCTCAAGATACCTAAAACCCCTAAAAATATTAAAACCCATAAAAATCCTTAAAAAACATACAATAGATGAAAACATAAAAAACCCTAAAAATGAAAGTCCCCTAAAAATCATAAAACCACTAAAAACCTTAAAACCCTAAAAACCCATAAAAACCTAAAAACCCACTAAAAACACAAAAAACGCTTAAAACTCATAAAATTATTAAAAAACTATATACAACCTAAGAATCCCTAAAAGCTCAAAATAACCCTAAAACCCCAAAAGACCCTAAAAACCCTTAAAACCTGATTTGGAACCAGTTAATAAAAATTAATTGATGGATTGTGCGGATTTAGAGTTGGATGGCCCAATGATGCGAGGAAGATTAAATAGAATAAAAGTGGAGACATTATCAGATCTCGCTACATTAAAAGGTCCAAACCCAAGGCGTATGCATGAAAGTGGAAAATGGGCTTATTATCACTCTTAGTTAAGCCCAAATGAGATGGATGAAGCTCAAGACACATGGTCACGTTAATTTTGGAAGCCTTGCCCATGTGGAGATTCTATAATGGTATCTTGGACACCAAATTCAAATATAGTGGGCCAGGTACTCAAAGTAAAATATGGTGGGCTATGGGTGGAAAAGAATGTTCTACTTTTCCCAATAATCATTGTTAGACTTTATCTTTTTTTACTTTAAGGGGAGAATTTCGGTTTATCCTTTATGAATTTATGGTATTAGACCCTTGACTATTGTGTCACCCCTTGGATATAAATAGCCACCCATCACATTGTATTATCATTGAATATTTTAACAGAAATCTTATGCTTTTTTTCTCTCCATTTTGTGAGGATTGTTCTGGTTTTCCCCCTAAATCATGTGCATTATTATCTTATCAATATACATGTTAGATTGGTGATCCCAGATCACAAATCCCACAATTTCGTGCCTCAACCGAAGTGTATTGTTGTGTGGATTGGATATCACATCCCTCCCTTGAGTGTGTTGTCTAAGTAGTAGGTCACGTTCCTTATAGAATTGATTGAATATTTGCAACCACTATCCATAACCATCATCCAAAATTTAGCCATGAACCGCATCCTTCATCCTCTGCCCTATACCATGAAGATGGGGCCGCCCTGTGCATCTCATATCAGTTGGTATCAAAGTTTCAGTTGGCACAGTTGGCATATGTTACCCTTTTTCTATTCCATATATCCATTAACCTTTTCATATTTACTTATTATCCTCCCATTCAAAAAATTACAAAATAAAAAACATTTTTTTTAAAACGTCCAGAATTGGTCTATGTTGTGCAAGATTGAAATATTTTTACATTGAGAAAATTATTCATCCATCTTCTTTTCACATTTAATTTTCTATATGTGATTTGTATCTGAAAAAAATCAAAAAAATAGAACTCTCTCAACACATAATTTTTTTCTTTTAAAAATTAAGAACATCCTTTCTTTGAGAGATTTCAAAAAAATATTACTCTCTGTTCATCATCTTGTGATTTAAAACTCTAAGAACAACACTTTTTAGAAGATTTGACAAAAAAAGAAAAATAAAAAACCAGATATAGTTACTTATTCTTCGTTGTTTACATTATTATCACTTTACATTTCCATAAATCACTTTCTCCATCATTTTTACTTCATCACTATATCATATTTGGCTAATATTGTTATTAATTTTTCTAATCTTTCAAAATTGGGAAAAATCCCTTTATTGAACCCATCAACCATTTTTCACTATTTACCCATATTTTCTAACTTCTTTTCCACCCTCTACCATTTTGTAACCCTTTACCACTCAAATGGGATATGTTAAAACATCCCACAGCACAATATTCATTTAGTAAGTATTGGTGGTATGTGATTTCCCCAAACAAGGTATTAGATTTTATAAGAGATTGGGATTTTAATAGAGCATTGAGAGTGGAGTGAAATTAGAAAAAAAAACATTCGTGTGTGCATGAGTGTGTATATATTTTGTTCATGTGTGTGTGTATATTTCAAACATGTGAGTGTGTAGCCTTGTGCATGTTATTTTTCAAATATTATGTGTGTGAGTGTGAGTGTGTACATATTGTGCGCATGTGTAAGTGTGTGTGAGTGTATACATCTTGTGTGCGTGTGTGTACATCTCATGCATGTGAGTGTGTATCCTTTTGTGTTTGTGTGTACATCTCATAAGTGTTTTATGGATTTTATGGGTTTTAGGGTTTTTAAGGTTTTTAGGGGTTTTATGGTTTTTATGGGATTTCCGTGGTTTTTAGGGTTTTTTACGTGTTCATGGAATTGGGGGGGGGGGGTTGTATTTTTATGGTTTTTAGTTTTTTAAGGTTCTTAGGGATTATGAGGGTTTTAGGGTTTTTTAGGGTTTTTATGGGTTTTTAGGGTTTTTAAGGTTTTCAAGGTTTTTAGGGTCTTTTGAGTTTTAGGGGATTTTTTTGATTTTTTTAGGGATTTAAAGAATTTTTAGAGTTTTTTAATTTTTTTCGGGTTTTTATGGTTTTTAGAGTTCTTAGCGGTTTTTAGGGTTATTATTGGGTTTTAGGGTTTTTAAAGGTTTTTAGGGGTTTTATGGTTTTCATGGGGTTTTCCTGGTTTTCAGGGATTTTTACATTTTCATGGATTTTTATGGGGTTCTTTTTAGATTTTTATGGTTTTTAGGGTTTTTAGGTTTTTTAGAGATTTTGAAGGATCTTTTTTGCAAGGTGGGATTTTGAGGTTTTTTAGGGTTTTTATGGGTTTTTAGGATTTTTCTGGGTTTTTAAGGTCTTTGTGGGTTTTAGGGTTTATTTTTTAGTTTTTTAGGGGTTTTAAGGTTTTTTATATTTTTTTTAATGTTTTCAGGTGTTTTTATTATTTTCTGAGGTTTTTCAAGGTGTTTATGGGTTTTTACATTTTCATGGTTTTTTATGGGGTTTTAATTTTTTATGGGTTTTAGTGTTCTTAGGGTATTTATGGTTTTTATAGGTTTTAGGGTTTTCCAAGGGTTTTTAGGGTTTTTAGGGTTTTTTAAGGTTTTTAGGGTGTTTTTGGGGTTTAATGGTTTTTTATGTTTTATGGGTTTTAAGGGGTTTTAAGGGGATTTAAGGGTTTTAGAGTTTTTAGTAGTTTTTTGGGTTATATGGGTTTCAGGTTATTTTAAGGCTTTTATGGGTTTTTTCGATTTCTGGGGTTTTTTAGGATTTTTAAGGTTTTTTTGCTTTTATGTATTTTTAGGGGGATTTAGAGATTTTGAGGGTTTTAGGGTTTTCTTGGGTTTTAGGGTTTTTAGGTTTTTAAGGGGACCTATGGTCTTTTTTTTTGGTTTTTAGGGATTTTTTGAGTTTTTAGAGGTTTTAAGGATTTTTAGTGTTTTTTTAACATTTTTAGGGGTTTTAAAATGTTTTAGTGTTTTTAGGAGTTTTTTAGGGTTTTTATGGGTTTTTAGGGTTATTTATGGTTTCTAGGGTTTTTATGGTTTTCAGGTGTTTTTCAAGGTTTTAGGGTTTTTTTGTTTTCATGGATTTTTAGGGGTTTTAGGGATTTTGTGGGTTTTTAGGGGGTGTTATGGGTTTTTAGGGATTTTAGGGTTTTTCATGATCTTTTTGGATTTTTAAGGGTTTTTTAATTTTTTAAGGTTTTTAAGGTTTTTTAGAGTTTTTTTACATGGTAAGGTTTTTACGGTTTTTAGTGTTTTTTATAGTTTTAGTGGTTTTTTGGGTTTTATGGGTTTTTAGGGACTTTTGATGGTTTGGGGGGTTTTTATTGTTTTCAAGGGTTTTCCATGGTTTTTATGGTTTTTTACATTTTCATGGATTTTTAGGGGTTTTCTAGGTTTTTTATGGTTTTAAGGGTTTCTAAGGTTTTTATGGATTTTTAGGGTTTTTTTGGGTTTTCAGGGGTTTTTGGGTTTTTAGGGTTTCTTAGGGTTTTTAGGGTCATTTTGGGTTTTAGGGTTTTTTGTTGAATTTTATAGGATTTTTAGAGTTTTTAGTGGATTTATAGGGTTTTTTATGGGTTTTGGGATTTTTAAGGTTTTTAGGGGTTTTTATGGTTTCAAGGGTTTTTAGGGTTTTTAGGGTTTTTAGGGTTTTTACTTTTTCTTAGATTTTTAGGTGCTTTTAGGATTTTTTTGGTATTTGGATTCTTTCGAGTTTTTAGGGATTTTCTGGGGGTTTAGGGTTTTTAGGGGTTGTTAGTGTTTTTAGGGTTTTCAGGGTTTTTAGGGTCTTTTGGGGTTTTAGGGTTTTTTTGAGTTTTTACGGTTTTTTGAGTTTTTAACATTTTAGGGGTTTTAATGGTTTTTAGAGTTTTTTATGGTTTTTAGAGTTTTTTGGATTTTTGTGGGATTTTTAAGGTTTTAAGGGATTTTATCATTTTCAGGCGTTTTCAAGGTTTTTAGGGTTGTTATGTTTTCAATAATTTTTAAGGGTTTTTTAGGTTTTTATATTTTTTAGGGTTTTTAGTGTTTTTTAGGGTTTTAAAGTATTTTTATTGGTTTTAGGGTTTCTTAGGGAGGTTTTTGGGTTTTTTAGATTTTTCAAGTGCTTTTAGGGTTTTTAGGGATTTTAAGGGTTATTAGATTTTTTTGAGTATTTTAGGTTTTTTAGGGTTTTAAGGCTTTTTATGGTATTTAGGGGTTTTCGGGTTTTCAGTGGTTTTTCAGGGTTTTTTAGTTTTTTTCATTTTCTTGGATTTTTAGGGGATTTTTAGGATTTTTAGGGTTTTTAGGGGTTTTTAGGGGTTTTATGGATTATGAGTGGTTTTATGGTTTTGTAATTGTTATTATGGTTTTTAGTATTTTTCTAGGGGTTTTAGTGTTTTTAAAAGTTTTTTAGGGTTTTTAAGGGTTTTTGGAGTATTTTAACGTTTCCAGGGTTTAAAGGGTTTTTAGAGTTTCTAGTAGTTTTTAGGCTATTTATGGGTTTTTAATATTTTTAATTTTTTTATAGGTTTTGTGGTTTTCAAGAGTTTTATAGGGTTTTTAGTATTTTTAATGTTTTCATGGATATTTAGGGGGTTTATGGATTTTAGGGTTTTTACAGATTTTGAGGGGTTTGGAGGTTTTTTTAGGGGATTTTAGGGTTTTTTCAGTTTTTTGGGTCTTTTTTGGTTTTTAGGGGTTTTTTAGTTTTTTTTGTGTTTTAAGGTTTTTAGATATTTTTAACATTTTTAAGGGTTTTAGGGTTTTTAGAGTTTTTAGTGGATTTTAGGGTTTTTATGGGTTTTTAAGGTTTTTTAATGTTTTTAGGGGTTCTTATGGTTTTCATTGGTTTTTAGGGTTTTTAGGGTTTTTAGGCTATTTATGGGGTTTCAAAAGTTTTTTGGGGTTTTAAATTTTTTTGTAGTTTTTAATGGTTTTAGGGTTTGTATTGTTTTTTATGGTTTTTATAGTTTTTAATGGTTTTTAGGGTTTTTATAGTTTAATGGTTTTTAGGGTTTTTAGCAGTTTTTAGGTTTTTAAAGTTTTTTGTGGGTTTTTTGGGGTTTTATTGGTTTTTAGGGTTTTATGGTTTTTAGGGGGTTTTATGGTTTTCATGGGTTTTCAGGGATTGTAGGGTTTGTTCTATTTTCATGGATTTTTAGGGGTTTTTAGGGGTTTTTAGGATTTTTATCGTTTAGGCGTTTTTTGAGTTTTTAGGGTTTTTAGTGTTTTTAGGGGTTTTAGGGTTTTTTAGGGTTTTTAGGGTTTTGGGTTTTTTTAGTTTTTTAGGGGTTTTATGGTTTTTTAGAGTTTTTAACATTTTTAGGGGTTTTGAGGGTTTTTAGATTTTTTAGTGATTTTTAGAATTTTTTGGGGTTTGGGGGGTTTTTAAGGATTTTACGGGGTTTTATATTTTTCAGGAGGGTTTTATATTTTTAAGGGGTTTTATGTTTTTAATGAAAATTTATGGGTTTTTTAGGTTTTTTATGGTTTTTAGGATTTTTAGGGTTTTTATGGATTTTGGGGTTTTTAGGGATTTTCATCATTTTAGGGTCTTTTTGGGTTTTAGGGTATTTTTTAGAGTTTTTTAGGGGTTTAAGGTTTTTTAGTGTTTTTAATGTTTTTTGTGGTTTTAAGGGTTTTTAGAGTTTTTAGTGGGTTTTTAGGGTGTTTATGGGTTTTTAGTGGTTTTTATGGTTTTATGGGTTTTTATGCTTTTCATGGATTTTAGGGTTTTAATGGATTTTGTGGTGCTTAAGTGATTTTCGTTGGTTTCTAGGGGTTTTCAGGGGTTTTCAGGGGTTTTAGGGTCTTTTTGGGTTCCTAATTTTATTTGAGTTTTTAGGGTTTTTTAGAGTTTTTTTAATATTTTTAGGGTTTTTAAGGGTTTTTAAGGGTTTTTAAAGTTTTTATGGGTTTGTGGTTTTAAGAGGTCTTTTTGGGGTTTTAGGGTTTTTTATGTCTTTGTGGATTTTTATGGGTTTTAAAAGATTTTTATAATTTTTAGGGTTTTTAGGGTTTTTAGGGATCACTACTAGAAAAATGACCTATAGCCACAGATCTATTGCCACGATTTTGTGATCCATGGCTATAGGTCAGTTTATAGCCACAATTTTAATTAAAACCCATGGCTATATCAGTGCTCCAACCCTCCACAGGTCTCTCATCTCCCCAACCCCCCACGATCCACCTTACTTGAGACCTCTTCCCTCTCAGCGGCCCTCTCTTCTCGGCGGCGACTACTCCTCTCGGCCGCCCTCCTCTACCCTCACAACTTCTCTTCTCTTAGTGGCGACCTATCCTCTCAGCGGCGACCCTTCTTCCCTGATGTCCTTCGCAACCTCTCCTCTCCCCGATCCACATCCCCTGATGGTTCCCGAACATCCTTTGTGACACTGCCCCATCCTCATTGCCCTCACGATGTTTCCAGTCGCTTCCATCGAACGAGGCAACCCTGCCGCCTTTGTGGTAACATCTCACCTTTCAAGCATGTCCAGGTACAATTCATTCTTGAACTTTGATAGTCTCCTTCTTCCACCAAAATACTTCCTGGTCATGATTCTAGGAATGTTCACATCCCCCATTCTCCTTTAATTTTTCTATCATTGTGTATTATTTTGAGGTAGTGATAATTTTTCATATATCCCCCTGTTTTTTATTTAGTTTGATTTGAAGCTTACTTTCAGGTATGGGTTTCTTATTCTCTATTATTTTTTACATCTGTGCAACTAGCATATTTTAGTTTTCCTTTAGGTGGGTGTAAGGATAAACTAATGAAGGAAATGATATATCTTTAAATGAAATTTAAGGGATGTAGTGTTTTTACATGTTTTACCATTTTATTATTATTTCTAAGTGATGATTCTTTCTCTAAATTTTAAGGTTTTATTATGTGCATGATGTGACTATTATGAAATATTTAAACCCTATGGTTGATTTAGAGTCCTTATTTTCATTTTTTTATAACCAATAATCATTAAAGGATAAGCACTTATATAATACTAATAAATTATGGTGTGTGAACCTAGAATTTGTGTGAAAATACTTGTGAAAGTGATGATGAATTAATAAAAAAACTAACCCTTTATGTGAATTATGGATTTATATGGTTCGTAATTTTTTTGTTGTGCACTGTTAGTATGTTTATTTTTGGCCTTATGGTTGGGTAGCCTTTGTGGGGTGTGTGAAATGATGGTCATGAATAGTTCATGTACAGGATGTTTTCTGGGTAGTGGAAGTATGGTGATTGATATGTGGTTTTGGTGAGATGGTTGGGTTTAGTTGTTGGATTTAGAAGGAGTTGTTATAGTTATTATTTTGAGGAAGTTGGGTTGTTGTGTCGTGTCTTGTTTTAATAGCCTGGTAGTAATGGAATATGAAGTAGGTAATGATGAATGGGTAATGGTGTGGGATGTAAATTAATAAAAATAGGTTGGATTTTACATGTGGTAACTAGTTTGATGAAATGAAAAAACATTAATGGGTTGACCTTGAATGGGAATAAATAGTCGCAATTGGATACAGTAGGTTGTCTTTAGATATGGGTCGAAATGGATTAATAATGAATAGTTTTTTGGTAATTTAATAATTAATAAAAATGTATGGATCTGTAATTGAAATAAAGGAAATTATGGTTGTGTGTGTAGGTTTTGTGTAGTGAGTTACATTTAGTTGTGGAATCGTATGGTAACAATGTATAGTGTTGATGATAAGATAGAGATTATGAGTTTTAATGTGAAACTTTTAGGTCAGTCTTGTGTGCTGTATGTGTGTGTGTGTGTGTGTGTCTACTTGTATTTCATGTTTCTTTTATAAACACCCCATCTGCATCAATAACTATGTATCAACATTGAAATTTTTTGAGGTGTGTTTTCCCCAATATCCTGATAGTGAGAAAACATGTCATACTAACATCATATGATTACCTAAATGTATTTTTTTTACTCTTTTTATTTTTCCATTATTCTTAGTCATTTTTAGCATGTTATACATTCTACATTTTTGATGTTTTTTTTCTATTTGCAGTGACATATCGATCAATTGGGTAGTTATTTGTTTTTCTTTTGGGATTTTTTATTGTAATTTTCCTAAACCTGTTTGCAATGGTAGGTTCATCACGTGGGAATTATTTTATTGATCATGAAAATGAAATATGGATGATGTGTCCTTAAAGGTAATGGTGTAGTGTTTTAATTATATTTAACATATTAGGTTTCAATATACTTTATGATTACTATGATGGAATTCATTAATGCCTCAATGAAAGGAGTTTTTGCACCTATTAAGCATGTAATACTTTCTACATTTTCGAATGTATGTTTTCTCTATTTGAAATGGTAGATGGGTAGTAATTTTTTATCTTTTGTTATTTTCAAATGCAATTTCCTCCAACATTCATGAACCTATATTAGATGAACCATCCTTAGTTAGATATCAACTACTTCATAAAATTTTATACATGACTACCCAGATTGATCATTATGTCATTTCATGGAGGAAAGGAATAGTAGATAATCCTAGATCTGGGCCAAGTGAGAGAAATTATATCTCTAGAGAAAAAGGGAGGGTGTAGGGGGGTGTGCAGGGTCAGGGGGTCTGTAGGGGCAGGGGTAGGGGCAGGGGCATGGGCAGGGGGGAGGGGGAGGGTGTAAGAGGGGTGGTGTCTATCCAGGGGGGTCTGTCCAAGAGGGGGGGATGTAGTGGGGGTGTCCTGTAGTGGTGGTGCAAGAGGTGTCTAGTAGGAGTGGTACGGTGAGAGTGTGCAGGGGGGTGTGCAAGGGGGTGTGTGCAAGGGTACAGGGGTGTGTAAGGGGTGTTTCTCATTTTAAGGGAGTCCAATTGACAATGTATTTCCTTGGATTTCAATAAACTAAGTGTGGTTGTGATCGATCTAGAAATTTCATAAATTTTTATATGCAATTCATTGTTTTACTCCCTCAAATTAGATTAAAATTCATGGCATTGCTATATTTTCAAATTCTGTATGATTTTCTATGAGTAAAATAAACTTGGATTGATTTGATGAATTTAGTGATATCCTTTTTATTTTTTCATTAATTAAATATGTTCTCATTTATTTGTATTCGGTTTATGTGGATTGTTCTGCTCCTTCCATTGATTTAGGTGCATATGCCAATGCAGATGTTGATTATGATGGTGGTATGAGAGGAGGAGATAATTATGTTGATGTTTCTAAAGGAGATGATGAGGATCGTGATGGTTTTGGTGTTACTGATATTGAGGTACATTTTAGATTTAAGTTTTATTCATGGTTTATACATTGAATTCTACCATAAAATGATGTAAGTGTTTGGTAGATATTGTGGTGTATACTGTTTTAGGGTGCAAGGGGTGTGCAGGTGTGTAGGGGGTGTGGGGTAGGGGGTGCAGGGGGATCTGGGGCATAGGGGGTTTTCAGGGGGTAGGGGAAGGGGGTAGGGGGTGTGGGCAGGGGGGTTTGGTTGTGTAGGGGGAAGGGGGTGTGTGAGGTTGGGGCCTGGGGGTAGGGGGTTTGGGAAGGGGGAAGGGGGTGTGGGTGTGCATGGAATGAGGGTTGGGGTGTGGGTGTGCAGGGGTAGAGGGTAGGGGGAGGTGGTGTATATGGGGATGGGGGTGTGGGTGTGTAGGGGGTGTGGGTGTGTAGGGGGTGTGGGTGTGTAGTGGTGTGTGCAGGGGGGGAAGGGGGAAGGGTGGTGTACTGGTGGAAGGGGGAAGGGGAGTGCAGGGGAGGGGCTGGCAGGTGTGCAGGGGAGGGGGCATGGGGTAGGGGTAGTGTGGGGTGTGCAGGGTAGGGGGCATGGGGTCTCCGGGGGTGTGAAGGGGGCTATGTGGTGAGTGTGTAGGAGGGTGTGTGTGTGTAGGGGGTGCAGGGGGCATGGTGGTGTACTGGTGGCAGGGGTAGGGGGTGTAGGGGGGGAGGGGGTGTGCAGTGGAGGGGGGTATTGTTGGATATCATAACTACATTTCTAATTTATATTCAATTAAATTTTTTAATGCAATCCCGAGCATGGAGCTTACAAACTATGGACACTGAGTTGGTAAGGCAGGGGGAAGGGGAGGGGAAGGGGGTGTGCAGTGGGGGAGTATTTTCGGATATCATAACTATGTTTCTAATTTATATTAATTTAAAAAAACTAATGAAATCCCGGGCATGGAGATTACAAAATTAAGACACCGAGTTGGTGATGACACAGGATGGAGTCTAAAAGGCCAAGGTCATGATGGCTCTGAAAGCTGTCGATGGGGATATAGTCACTTCTATCATGGAGCTTACCAACTAAGGTCTGTGGGTCTTTTTTTTTTAGTTAGTTTCATGTTATGTGTTTGTATTTCTTTGGGTTGGAAGTTTCTCTGATTCATCTTAATTTTTTAATTTATTGTCTTCATCTGTAGTGTTAGTTACATGTCAGAAGTTTATATTTAAGAGAAGTTTTACTAGGTATGTTTTGTCTATGAAAAATACTATACATGGTCTATTACCTGGAATGTTATTAATACTCCCTAGTTACCACCCATACAACAGTTAGAGAATTGTTTTGATAGGTATTAGAAAACCAAGAAAATGTTCATCCCACATAACATAAAAGTGGTTTCACCTATCTCTAATGTATCTAGAAAAGAATGATGTTTTATAAACTATGTTATGTTCATCTTAATACTTGTTTACAATTTTATTAACCATAATGTGGTGTACATGTATTACATATACTTATGTTATAATTGTGTAAAATGTAAATTTCATGTTTAATTTCATTGATGTAGGATGTTAAATTGGATGTTTCACATCCCTATTACTTGAATTGAAACTACATGATATTTTAGATCCTCATTAGAGAGAAAAACTTCACTTCAAGTATTGATGTTGTTATCATCATCACCTGTTCTATTATTGCCTTTATCACTAATCATGTTTCTCCCACTTCAATTTTTAGGTTCAATTAATGAAGATTCATCAAATCACTAGCATTTTGTTGAAGTCTCCCAGGACCTGTTCGTGTGTGTTGTGGAAACCAGAGTCAAAGGCGACTTACCGCATATGCATAGTTAAGCATATATATAATATGATCTTCCGTTATATGTATATCTGCCCATGGAAGTTCAATTACATATAAGGGGATAGGTGTGCTTATATATATATATGGAAAATGCATATGTGTGTGGGTGATAATGGGCTTATGCATGTGAGAATATATATAAGGATCCTCTTCTGTGTGTTCAAGGCCATGCAGACACATACATAGGGGTTAGGGCATCCTTATTTATTTGCAAAGGTGCATATGCCTGGAGGATGGATGAATTAGGTTAGAGTTGTCGTTGATAAAAGTGTCAAGCGCTGAGTGTGGCTTGACTCCTTTGAGGTAGGGTCCCTCTCCTAGCCTCTTTAATTCAAGAATGTTTTAAATTTCATTTAGCTACGTTCTTAATTCTGTTTATATTAAATTAAAATTCTTGAATAATTTTTTAGTTAATATAATTTTTTTGTTTGATAAACAAGTCATTGTTTTTTAATAAAACCCCTCTAACAGAGGTGCGCTGTCTGCAAAAACTCAAAATGGTATAACTTGCTTGACATTATTGCATTGATGTTTTCCTTATACTTGATTTTTTTGTTATTCGTAAAGCACACATCGTACTTGAGAATTCATGTTCTTCAACTGAGATCTCAATTTTAACCTTCTTTCATTAATATCCAGTCAAAGTATTCAACGATTTCTAAACACTTTGATAGAGTCCGAAGCGATGTTCTCACAATTCCAGACCATGAATTGTCAAACTTCAACAACAAGAATCGAACAACAAACTCCTAACTGGGCTAACCTAATAGTCTACACCAGATGAAAAATATACATTGATTTCCAATGTATCAATAAATGAATGGAAGATAAAATAAAATATAAATATGGAAGAATGATTATTAAACAACAATCGTATATCTAAAAATTTTAAATCTAGAGAAAATCATAGTTTTATAGAAGATTGTAAAATCTTGGAATGAAATCACCAGATGAAAACATAATGATCGACCACTGAAAAATTAACCAATCATGACTTTGAAATGTGAATGGTGTTCGACTTCATCTTCATGATTTGTATCATATCTTCTTTGAGTTCGCCAAAAGATCTCTCAGCTCTGCTCTCCGTCAGTCTGCTCCGGTGTTATTAAATTGTGTTCTATCTACTATCTCATATGGAACTCTATCTAGAATTAATCCTGAATATCCTGAATAAAATGATTGGAGTCCCTTTTATTCTCCCTAAATATCACCAACAAAACCACCTCCTCCTTTGGTGACCATAAAATGAGAGAAATTATTTTTCTGGTCTTATGTAACTTCATAAGTAACATTAGTATAACTTCTCCACAAACTCTGTTATAACTCATGCTACATTCAATGTATGATCCAAACACCTCCAACTAAAATTCAGAAATAAACATAAATTATATCCATCTAGAAATCTATTAAATTTATCATCAACTAAACCACTTTTCTCCCAGTAATGCGTGCTCAATGAATTCTGATTTACTAGCATCAACAAATTAGTTCCCATCATCCTCATGTGTATATTATTTTGTATAATACATCATTATCCATGAATTATTTTACAAATGATCAGTCTCACTCAAACTCAAGATGAGTCATTTCCTTAAGAAACTAGTGTTCACATTGAAACGATCTAGAAACAATAGAAAAGGATACTAATACTCTTGGAAACTCCTTCAAAAGATCCCATACAACACAAAAAAATGAGCATTCAAACACATCCATATCGATAGAGGTGTCATAAATCCCAAAAACAAGAATCATATCATCAAATCATTGACTACACTTCACACAGGTGCAGGCGATTCCCAAAGATCATTACAATAATGGATGAGTCCTTCACCCATGCAATAAGAAATTTTAATGGTGTCTCAGGAAAGATCATCTCTTTAAGGGGGCAGTGGGGGCAGTGGGGGAAGTGGTAGGGAGGGTGTCTAGGGGGTGGGGGTGTCTGGGGGGAGGTTGTCCAAGAGGGGGTTAAGGGGTTGGGGGAGTAGTGTGCATGGGGTGTAGGGGGAGGGGTTGTCTCGGAGGAGGGATGTCTAGGGGGTGAAGGAGGATGGTGGGGCATGTGTATGGGGAGGGGGTCAAGGTGTGCATGGGGAGGGGACTGTACAGGAATATATGCAGGGGTGAAGGAGGATGGGGGCAGTGTGCAGGGGGTGTGGGGGTGCAGGGGGAGGGGGCAGGGGTAGGTAGGGGTAGGGGGTGTGGGGTGTGGGGTGCATGGGGGTGAAGGGGGTTGGGGGGAGTGTGCAGGAGGTGCGGGGGGGAAGGGGCAGGGGGCAGGGGCAGGGAGGGGGAAGGGGGTGTCCAGGTATTCACTTTTGAATCCGAAAACTTTATATTTTTTTAGAGAAAATATTTTATGCATTCTCTCAGTTTATTGTTTTACTTTTTCCTTTTTCTTCTTTCCTTTTCTTAATATGCATGTTTTCATGTATATGCATGCATGGGGGTGTTCAGGGGGGGGGGGGGTCCTGGGGTTGTCTGGGGAGAGGGGGTCTAGTGGGGGTGTCCAGGGGGGATGTCCAATGGGGGGGTGCCCAGGTGGGGTGGGTGTCCAAGGGTGTTTAGGTGGGTGTTTAGGGGGGAGGGTGTTTCCAAGGGGGGGTGTCTAGGGGGGTCTAGTGGAGGCTGTCCAGGGGGTCCAGTGGGGGTGTCCAGGGGGGAGGGTGTGTCCAGGGGGTGTCCGGGGGAGGGTGTCCAGGGGGTGTCCTAGGGAGTGTCCAATGGGGGTGTCTAGGGGGGAGAGGTTTCCAGGGGGTCCAGTGGAGGGTGTCCGGGGGGGTCTAGGGGGTGTCCAGGGGGTGTCTAGGGGGGAGGGGTGTCCAGGGGGTGTCCAGGGGGATTCAGTGGAGGGTGTCCAGGGGGGGTGTCTAGGGTGGAGGGGGTGTCTAGTGGGGGTGTCCTGGGGGTGTCCAGGGGTATGCAGGGGGGTGTCCAGGGGGTGTCCAGGGGGTGTACAGGGGGTGCAGGGGGGTGCCAGTGGGGGTGTCCAGGGGGTGTCCAGTGGGCAGTGTCTAGGGGGGACTGGCAGGGGTAGGGGGGCTTATAGGGGTGGGCATGGGAAGGGGGAACTAACAGAGGGTGGGGGGAGTGTGGGGCATGGAAAGTGGGGTGGGGGTGTAAGGGGGATGGAAAGGGGTGGGGTGGGGTGGGGGACAGAAGGGGCAGGGGGTGTTTGTCCAGGGGGTGTCTAGGGGGAGGGGGTGTCCAAGGGCGGGGTTGAGGGGGGGGGGGGGGGGGGTCCAGTGTAGGGTGTCCAGGGGGTCCAGTGGGGGTGTCCATGGGGAGGGTATGTCGTGGGGGGTGTCCAGTATGGGTGTCTATGGAGAGGTGGTGTCAAGGGGGGTCTAGTGGAGGCTGTCTAGGGGGGTCTGGGGGTGTCTAGGGGGAAGGGGGTGTCTAGGGGGTAGGGGTGTCCAAGGGGGTGTCTAGGGGGGTCTAGTGGAGGGTGTCCAAGGGGGGGGGGGATATCTGGTAGGGGTGTGTAGGGGGTGTGTAGGGGTTGTCTAAGGGGGTGTCGAGTGGTAGTGTCCATAGGGACTAGTAGGGGTAGGGGTCTTTCAGGGGGGCTGGAAGGGGTGGGGGGGACTAGCAGGGGAAGGGGAACTTGCAGGGGTTGGGGTGCATGGGGGTAGGGCAATGGGGTGGGGGTGCAAGGGGGATGGCAAGGGGTGGTGTGGGGGACTGGCATGGGCAGGTGGTGGGGAGGGGCAACTAGCAGTGGGGTGGGGAACTAGGCGGAACAAGGGGGTGGGGTGCAAGGGTCATGGTAAGGGGGTGGGGGTGCAAGGGGGAGGGCAAGGGGGGAATGGCAAGGGTAGGGGGTGGGGGAGGGGGAACTGGCAGTGGGGGTGGGGAACTAGGGGGAACTGACCTTATTTTTTTAAACAATATAAATAATATTGCTATGGTTTTAACTGTGGGAGTAGGAGCCTAGAGCCACGGCGATAGTGGCCAAAGATTTCCAAAAATGTGACCATATGCTATTGCCATGGTTTTTAGGCCTACGGCCACAGTTCCAAACCGTGGTCATAAGTTAATTTTCTATTTGTGGATTTTGAATGTTTTTAGGGGTTTTAGGGGATTTTAGGATTTTTAGGTTTTTTAAGGAATTTAAGGGACTTTTTCACTTTAAAGGGTTATTTTGAGTTTTTTAGGGTTTTAAGGGTTTTTAGAGTTTCTTAAAGTTTTTAAGAGTTTTAAGTGTTTTTATGGTTTTCGTGGTTTTCGTGTTTTTATGGGTGTTTAGGCTTTTTTAAGGTTTCTAGGGTTTTTATGGTTTTTTGGGGTTCTCAGTATTTTTGGGTTAATTACATTATCATGGATTTTTAGAGGGTTTTTTGAATTTTATGGTTTATAGGGTTTTTAGAGATGTGGGGGTTTTTGGTTTTTTCATGGGTTTTTAGGATTTGTAGGGATTTTAAGGTGTTTTAGTGTCTTTTTTGGTTTTTAGGGTTTTTTTTGGTTTTTTTTGCTTTTAATGTTTCTTAGTGTTTTTAACTTTTTTAGGGTTTTGGGGGGTTTTAGAATTTTTGTGGTTTTTTAGAGTTTTTGTGGATTTTTGAAGTTTTTAAGGTTTCTAGGGTTTTTTATGGTTTTCAGGGGTTTTCCAGTTTTTTAGGGTTTTTAATTTTTTTTCAAGGATTTTTAGGGGGTTTTAGGGTTTTCTGGGGTTTTGGGGGGATTTTGAGGGGTTTTAAGGTTTTTAGGGGTTTTTAGGGTTTTAGGGTTTTTAGGTTCTTTTTGGGTTTTTAGGTTTTTTTGGATTTTTTTAGGATTTTTAAGAGTTTTATAGTTTTTTTGAAAGGTAATGGTTTTTAGAGTTTTTTAATGTTTTTAGGGGTTTTAAGGGGTTTTAGAGTTTTTAGAAATTTATAGGGTTTTTATGGATTTTTAATATTTTTTGGGTTTTTATGGTTTTCAAGGTTTTTTCATGTTTTTAGTTTTTTTTATGTTTTCATGGATTTTTAGGGGTTTTTTAGATATTTATGGTGTTTAGGGGTTTTTAAGGATTTTGTTTTTTTTAATTTTAAGGGTTTTATGGGTTTTTAGGAGTTTTAGGGTTTCTTTAGTTTTTCAGGGTTTTTATGGTCTTTCTAGGTTTTTAGGGGTTTTTAAAAAAAATTAGGTTTTTAAAGTTTTAATAGTCTTAATGTTTTTTGGGGTTTGAAGGTTTTTAGTGTTTTTAGTGGTTTCTTGGGTTTTATGGGTTTTTAGGGTTTTAGGGTTTTCAAGGGTTTTTAAGGGTTTTTATGGTTTTAAAGGGCTTTCAAGGGTTTTGTGATTTTTTATGTTTTCATAGATTTTAAGGGGTTTTTTGGATTTTTATCTTTTTTAGATTTTTATGGTTTTTAGGGATTTTTATGGTTTTTATGTTTTTTAGGGGTTTTACTGCTTTTTGGATTTTTTTGGGTTTTTAGGGGGCTTTAGAGTTTTTAGTAGTTTTTTAGATTTTTTATGGGATATTAGGATTTTTTATGTTTAGGGTTTTTATGTTTTTCAAGGGGTTTTTAGTGTTTTTAGGGTTTTTAATTATTCCTTGATTTTTAAATGGTTTTAGGATTTTTTTGTTTTTAGTGTTTTTAGGGTTTTTTGAGATTTTTAGTGGTCATCCATTTTTCAGGAGTTTTTATGGTTTTTCAGGGTGTTTTGGGTCATTTTGTTTTTAGAGGTTTTTTATAGTTTCTTAACATTTTAGAGGTTATAAGGGTTTTTAGAGTGTTTATTAGTTTTTGGGATTTTATGTTTTTTGGGGGGGGTTTATGGTTTTTATGGATTTTAGGGGGTTTTAGGGTTTTAGGGTTTTTTATTTTTCATGGATTTTTGGGGTTTTTTAGGATTCTTATGGTTTTTAGGGGTTTTGGGGATTTTTGGGATTTGGGGTATTTTTGGGTTTTTAGTAGTTTTAGGGTTTTTTATGGATTTTAGGGTCTTTTTGGATTTTAGGTTTTTTTATGTTTTTTAGGGGTTTTAAGGGTTTTTAGAGTTTTCTGTGGTTTTTAGGGTTTTTATGGGTTTCTTAGTTTTTTTGGGGTTTTTAGGGTTTTTTAGATTTTCATGGATTTCTAGGGGGTTTAATTTTTTATGGGTTTTATGGTTTTAGGGTCTTTATGGATTTTGAAGGGTTTTAGGGGTTTTCAAGGGTTTTGTGGGATTTTCATCATTTTTTGGGTCTTTTATGGGTTTTTAGGGTTTTTTAAGGTTTTAAGGGTCTTTTTGGTTTTTAGGAGTTTTTCATGGATTTTAGGGGTTTTTACGTTTTTATGTATTTTTAGGGTTTTTTAGGATTTTATGGTTTTTAGTGTTTTTTATGGATTTTGAGGGGGTTTGGGGTTTTTCGGTTTTTTAGTGTTTTTAGGGGTTTTCTGGGTTTTTAGGGTCTTTTTGGATTTTTAAGGGGTTTTTTGAGTTATTATGTTTTTTTAATGATTTTATAGTTTTTTATTGTTGTAGGGGTTTTTAATGGTTTTCGGATTTTTATGGTCTTTTAGTGTTTTTACGATTTTTAAGGGTTTTATGGTTTAAGGTTTTCTTAGTGTTTTTAGGGTTTTTTACATTTTCATGGATTTTTTTGGGGGGTTTATGATTTTTATTAGTTCTAGGTTTTTAAGGGATTTTGAGGGGGGGTTGTCTTTTTCTAGGGTTTTTAAGGGTTTTAGGATTTTTCGTGGTTTTTAGGGTTTTGGGGTTTTAGGGAGTTTTTTTGAGTTGTTTAGGAGTTTTACGGGTTTTTAGGGATTTTTAACATATTTAGGGGGTTTAATGGTTTTTAGATTTTTTAGTGATTTTTAGGGTTTTTATGAGTTTTTATATTCTTTAAGGTTTTATGGTTTTTTATGGTTTTTGGGGGTATTGCAGTTTTTTTGTGTTTTTAACATTTTCATTGATTTTTAGGTATTTTTAAGGATATTTCTGGTTTTTAGTGTTTTTAGGGATTTTAGGGGTTTTGTGGGTTTTTTGGGGGTTTTAGGTGGTTTAGGGGTTTTAGGGGTTTTAGGTTTTAGGGTATTTATGGTTTTTAAGTTTTTTCTAGTTTTCTAGGGGTTTAATGGTTTTTCGAGTTTTTTAACGTTTTTAGGGTTTTTAAGGGTTTTTAGAATTTTTTATGGTTTTTTAGGGTTTTTATGTGTTTTTTGGGGTTTTAATGTTTTTAGGGGTTTTTATGGTTTTTTGGGTTTTTTGGATTTTTTCATTGATTTATACGGGATTTTAGGATTTTTTTGGTTATTAGTGTTTTTTAGGATTATTAGAGATTTTTGAGGTTTTTAGGGATTTTCATGGTTTGAGGGTCTTTTTGGGATTTGGGTTTTTTTTTTGAGTTTTAAGGGGTTTTAAGTGTTTTGAAGGGGTTTTAAGGATTTATAGAGTTTTTTAACATTTTTAGTGGTTTAAATGGTTTTTAGAGTTTTTAGTGGGTTTTAGGGTTTTTTATGGTTATTAAGGATTTTATGCGATTTTATGGTTTTCAGGGTTATTGGGGTTTTTTACGTTTTCATTGATTTTTAGGGATTTTTTTAAAATTTTCTGATTTTTAAGTTTTTTTAGTATTTTTAGGGATTTTGAGGGGTTTTATAGTTTTTTAAGGGTTTTTAAGGGTTTTCCGGTTTTTAGGTTCTTTTGGGGGTTTTAGGGTTTTTTTGTTTTTAGGGGTTTTAATGTTTTTTAGTGTTTTTGACGTTTTTGGGGTTTAAAGGGTTTTTATATTTTTGAGTGGTTTTTTAGGGTTTTTTGGATTTTTAGTGTTTTTTATGATTTTTATGGGATTTTATTGTTTTCAGTGGTTTTTCAGGGTTTTTAGAGTTTTTTACGTTTTCATGCATTTTTAAGAATCTTATGGTTTTTAGGGGGTTTTTAGGTTTTTAGGGAATTTGATGATTGTTTTGGGTTTTTTCATGGGTTTTCTAGGGATTTTAGGGGTTTTCATGGTTTTTAGGAGTTTTTTTGGGATTTTTATCTTTTTTTGAGTATTTAGGGTTTAAAGGTTTTTTAGAGTTTTTCAACATTTTTAGGAGTTTTATGGGTTTTTAGAGTTTTTAGGGGTTTTAAGGGATTTTATGGGTTTTTAGGGTTTTTTAAGGTTTTTAGGGGTTTTATGGTTTTCTGGGGTTTTGAAGGTTTTTATGGTTTATTATGTTTTTAGGGGTTTTTAGGGTTTTTTGGGATTTTGAAGGTTTTCAGGGGTTTTCAGGGGTTTCAGGGTTTTTTGGATTTTTTGGTTTTTAGGGTCTTTTGTTTTTTATGGTTTTTTAAGTTTTTTAGAGTATTTTAATGGTTTTAGTGGTTTTAAGGGTTTTTTGAGTTTTTAGTGGTTTTGAGCATTTTTTATGGGTTTTTAGTTTTTTTATGTTTTCTTGGGGTTTTATTGTTTTTTACGTTTTGATGGATTTTTAGGTATTTTTTCAGATTTGTATGGTTTCAGAGTTTTTAAGGTTTTTAAGGGTGTTTATGGATTTTGAGGGGTTTTATGGTTTTTAGTGTTTTTTTTTGTTTTTAGGGTTTTTATGGTCTTTTTGGGTTTTTTGGGTTTTTTCATTTTTTAGGGTTTTACGGGGTTTTAAAGTTTTTTAACATTTTTAGTGGTCTTAAGTGTTTCTAGAGTTTTTAGTGGTTTTTCATGGTTTTTGTGAGTTTTTAGGGTTAAGGATTTTTGGTATTTTTATCATTTTCAGGGGTCTTTTGAGATTTTTAGGGTTTTTTAGGATTTCATGGTTTTTTAGGGGTTATAAGGCTTTATATGGTTTTTAGGGTTTTTATGGTTTTAGGCATTATGAGGGATTTTAAGGTTTTTCAGGGTATTTAGGGTCTTTTTGGAATTTTTTGGATTTTTTTGAGTTTTCTTGGGTTTTTAATATTTTTTAGAGTTATTTAACATTTTTAAGGGTTTAAAGGGTTTTTTGAGTGTTTGGTGGTTTTTAGGGTTTTTATGGATTTTAGGGGTTTTTAAGGATTTTAAGGGTTTTTTTTCTTTTCAGGGGGTTTTCGGGGTTTTAGGGGTTTTTACATTCTCATGTATTTTTTGGGGTTTTTTGGGATTTTTATGTTTTTTAGGGGTTTTCAAGGTTTTTAGGGTCTTTTTGGGTATTTTGTGTTTTTTTTGAGTTTTTAGGGTTATAAAGGTTTTTTTATAGTTTTATAACATTTTTAGTGTTTTATGGATTTTTAGAGTTTTTAGTGGTTTTTATGGTTTTTATGGGGTTCTTAAGCTATTTAGGGGTTTTCGTCATTTTCAAGGGTTTTTCAGGGTTTTAGGGTTTTTTTATTTTTTCATGGATTTTTAGGGGTTTTTAAGGATTTTTATGCTTTTTTTGGGTTTTTAGGGTTTTTGAGGGTTTTTAGGGATTTTCAGTGTTTTAGGGTTTTTAGGAGTTTTAAGGGTTTTTAGGGTCTTTTGGGTTTTTAGGGTTTCTTTGAGTTTTATAGGGTTTAAGTTTTTTTAGATCTTTTTATCTTTTTTAGGAGTTTTAAGGGTTTATAGAGTTTTTAGTGATTTGTAGAATTTTTATGGGGTTTTATGTTTTTTTGGGTTTTTAAAGGGTTTTATGGTTTTCGGGGGGTTTTAATGATTTTAATGGTTATTACGTTTTCATGGATTTTTCGGGGTTTTAAGGGTTTTTATGGTTTTTAGGGGGTTTTAGGGGTTTCAAGGATTTGGAGGGGTTTTAGGGGTTTTCAAGGCTTTTTTAAGGTTTTAGGATTTTTCAAGGTTTTTAGGGTCTTTTTGCGTTTTTAGGGGTTTTTTGATTTTTTAGGTTTTTTATGGTTTTTAGAATTTTTTAACGTTTTTCAAGGTTTAAAGGGTTTTTAGAGTTTTTAGTGGTTTTTAGAGATTTTAGTGGTTTTTAGAGTTTTTATGTGTTTATAGGGTTTTCATGATTTTTAGGGTTTTTAGGGTTCTAAGGTGTTCCTCAAGGATTTTACAGTATTTTACGTTTTCATGGATTTTTAGGGGGTTTTCGGGAATTTTATTATATTTAGGGATGTTGAGGGTTTTTTGGGTTTGTAAGGGGTTTTCAGGGGTTTTCAGGGTTTTTAGGGTCTTTTGTGGTTTTGTGTTTTTTTCTAGTTTTTTAGGATTTTAAGGTTTTATAGAGTTTTTAATGTTTTTAGGGGTTTTAATGGTTTTTAGAGATTTTAGTTGATATGTTACCATTTCAGGTGTGCAATATTTATTGGAAAAAATGAGGAAACACGGTTGATGGAAGTAGGGGAAATGGAAATTAACAGAAATGCTTAGAAATAAAAAAGGAAAGAAGGATGATCAGTTAGGACCCTAAGGATAACTTTCCCTTAAAACCCTAATTATAAAGCACCACAAAGGTTGATCACTCCTTTGAGAACCCTTGCTTGAATTCATTCGATAACACAAGCATTATAATGCTAGAAAACACTCAAATTCGTAATTAACCTCCAAGGAATATAAGGAGGTGGCTTTTTATAGCCAAATGAGAGAGATACATGCCAAAATACTTAACCCACAAAATTCTAAAGCCTAAAAATGATTTTTGACTTTGTTTACATATGACCATGGCTTCAGAGGACAAAATATCCCACTAAGAAGACTTTTTAGAACCACCCCAAAGACTTTGAAGATTCCCACCATGATTTGGAGATAAGGGGACCACCTCATTTTGACTTTGGGGATTTCCTTCATGCAAGTGGATAAAATTTTGTGGGATCGTTTGGGTGGGCCATTTAGGTTCACTCTAGGGCTTTAATAAGTGTGATTAAAAGGCCCCTTTGATCCTCCCATGCATGTATATTGGGCCTCCACTTGTAATTTTAAAATAAGGCCATGTAAATCCTCTTTCATCCTCCTCATTCTTCCTCTTGTCATTTGGCCACCAATCCCATGCAATGGGTCTTGTGCATTTATGCCCCTTCAACCATCCATGTAGAGACCCAAAGCTTGACGTACATGGACATTACATTACTTTTGCGGAATACTTAGTACATAATAAAAACACACACACAAGGACCGTAATAGTTTAGTGTCTTTGGAAATTCGAAATATAATCTTCTAATCGTGGTGAAAGCTCTTCAACATCTCCCATAAAGATCTTCACTTTTTTTCTTACCTAAAACCTTTCTTTATATCCTAGGGAAAATAAAACATACCATATACATTTTCACTTAAAAACATGAACATAATGTTTAAACATCAAAATCTTGAACAATGACATAAAACATGGAAGTACGTAAGGCATAGATCATAAAGAAACATTAAGAATGATAAAATAGCATGGGAATAAAACATGTAATTGTGGAAACCATTAAGAACATCATATTATTTCCATAGTAGCCAAGGCATTACTTCCAAGACCATCTTAGTGGACAAAGTCCCTTTCTGAATCGAGTTCACTCCTCGTTTCAGTCGTGTATTACTGAACCGGTTTAACTTGTTGTTCTAGCTATGTCTATCTCATGAGATATAAATATTTACCCAATTCATTGGAGGGAGATATAGGTCCCACCAATCTCATAATGAAATCATTATTACTTGTGCCACAAAAAAACATACATCATTCATAATAACCCAACAAATAAAATGGGTTTCATAAACATCATCCCATCTTCACATAATCTATATAAAAGAAATGGATATCATTTCATAATAAGAAAAGTGAAACCATGTAAATAATAGAGACATGATACTTGAAATATACACATGTGAAATAATGTCATCTTAGATGAAAATGGTTTTGATAAAACACTTGAAATGAATTCTTGAGGAAAATATCCTTTTTTCTTCAAAATCATTTTCTTTTCACAAAATGTCATGAAATTTTAGAAGAAGAGGTTTTTGATGAAAATAGTCATGAAATATTTTGGAGGAAGCTTCATGAAATTAAGTCTTTATAAAACCATAAAAATATGTTCGTGTCGTATAAGTTAAAAAAACATTCTTTTCGTACTTTTGCCGGAAAAGTCAAAAAGTACCTCGTAACGTAAACAAAAAAAAGATTCCTTACATACCATGTAGTAAAAGTCAAAAAAGGGTAAAAAGGACTTTAAACATACGTAAAAACACTTTTATAAAACATGGACATGGATGATAGAAATAACCCCAGTAAATACTTAGGAATAACCAATCTCGGATAAAAATGAGATTTGCAAAATTATCCCTTACCTTAGGTCCGATTTGCTTCGTAAGTGTCCGATCCTCCTGTATAATGATTTAAATAATGTTATTTACTTATTAAATAATCATATTCATTGTTATGATATCTTATATGGTTCACTTATTACTTTATATTACCCGTTCTTTTGTAAATTCCATGTTAAAGAGCATTTTGGTTAAAATCGTTTCATTTGTCGTTTGTGTTTTGACTTGTAATTATTCATATGATTACTTAGATCATGATTAATTATTTCCATAATATAAAACATGATTTATATATAATATATATTCATAATATACATATATATAATAGATCGATAAATGGAAAGAAATACATCGTTCATGGAGACGGTAGGTCGTACGTATGCATGAACGCTGTTTTCGTTTCCTTATTGAGTTGAATGAAATTAAATAGATGACATACATATATATATACATAAATACAGTAGCATTATTATGTCATATATTTCACTATTATTCATTATATATACTTTATAATCATTCTTAAATGGTTAATCATGGAAAACGAATCTCATCGCCTTCGTGGAGACGGTAGTCCGTACGTATGCACGAGCGATGATATCATTCCCATGACCATGGAATTGTATTCGAATGTATGTAATACTATTTCAGAATCAATATCACTTTAAAATAATCATATATATTTATTTATTTATACCATTATACCAATCCATGTATGGTGGTGGTGGAAAAACTGATTACACCACGGCGTGGAGACGGTATTTCGTACGTACACACGCGTGGTGATTTTAGTTTTCCGTAGGATGGATAGATGGTGAAAAAAGGTTGTTTCATAATTATAATAACATATCAGTATATTAGTGATACTTATGTTATTACTTCATAATGAAACAACTAAAGAATAAGAAGTGGAAGAAGAAATAAAGTTGAAAGAATCAGTAACGGACATTACCTCTTCTTTGAAGCGCCTTTTTAAAACCTCCTCTTAGGGCAATAATATTGGTCTTTGAAGAAGACAAGAACCTCTAGGATGTTTCTATGGAAGTGGAGAAGATAATTGGACAGGGTTTTTCTGAGCTTGAAGGCTCAATCTGGTGTGAGGAAGAGAGGGAGGAGGATCCCTTTTATAAGGGAGGAGAGGGGCACCTTTGGAATTCTTAAAAATATTAATTTATAATAAATCTAACCCCACTTAACAACCTCAAAAAATGACTCATATTCAAATATTAGATTATATAGGGTTTTAATCTCATCAACCACTAAAATTTATACATGTTTGGATCTTATTTTAAACCTCATCATTTTGATTTATCCATATTTAATCTATTTATGTTTATTTGTGGTAATAAAATTCTAAATTTTAAATTATAACAAATAATTACTTATTTGTTGTGAATTTTCCATAATTGGTTACTTTATAACATTATAGACAATATAAATATAAATTTATAATTTTTAAATATTTTTGTAATTTTTAAACAATTTTATAATATGTTATTTTTATAAAATAACAATAATGTCAATTTTGACACTATTCATTTATTTGAATTTAAATAAAATATATACAGAAGATATGTTCAAAATAAAAGCTTTAATAGATTAATAAAAGGTCATATGTATATATAAAATTATTTGATCACATTAAATAGTTCATATAATATTTATTTTATTATTTTTAAAACCATTTATTTGGTTTATCTCTTAATAAAATAATTACTACAACATTTTTGTATAATTATTTAATATATGTATTTGTTGCATAAAAATTAAAAATAAAATCCTATGATGAATAAAAATCTATTAAATTTCACAATAATACTTTTACTAGAATTTATCATCTTAAAATCACAAAACTTTAAATTATTATATTTATTAAATTATGAAGGTGACAACTTTGGCATTATTTAAAATAAAATAATATAAGTGTCATAATCACTTTTATAAGGATCCAAACGGTTATATATTAGGTCATTGGATTATTACGGTGTAGATATACACTACCAATAAGTTTTGGTCAGGTTTTTGGGCCTTTTAATGGTTATTATTATTTCAATAAAAACTATATTACTTATTTTTCACTTAATAAATAATTTCTGTATCATTAATGTATCACCATTAATGAAAATTATTTAGTCCCTAAAAATTCTAAATAAATTATCATGATGTATATAATTTTATTAGCTTTCTGTATACTATACATGTTCGAAGTTTTATGATGTTTATCACTAAATTAAAATTATTATACTTATAATATTTAAGAGAGTGACATGTTGTCACTTTCTTTGGTTTTAATAATAATTAAATTATTTTCATGGTCAAAGTCCATAAAATGAATCTAATCCAACCCTTAGGTTATATGGGTCTACTTTTATCCATCCAATAGAATTTTGGCATGTGTTAGGGTAATTTTATAATATTATATTTACCCTTAATTACCCGATTTACCTTTAACTATGGTAAATAAAATTTACCATAGTTACTATTCATAATTCCCAAAAAAAGTAGCTTATTAAAAAAATTTGGACCCACTTATTCCAAATATGGAATCCATTTTTCCAAATTCAATACACAAAAGTTGCAGAAATTAAATTAAAATTAATCCCGTTATCGGAAGAAAATGGGTTTTTCTTTAAAACATTGTAAAAGATTGAATTGATTTAACCTACGAATTTAATGTAAAATCAATTCTAATGACATAAATTATATTAAATGGTAAAAATATATTCTATTTATACTTTAAAACCATTCAATATTATAATTTAACCATATAAATTATTGCGATGAAATTTACTAGAATAATATGAAAAATTTATCCAAAGTAAATTTTTATTTCATGATTCCAAAGAAGAATTTTATTTTGTCAAATTGAACTTATAAAAATGTCAAAAACTATATTTAAAGTGGGTGCGGCATCAAAAGGCGGCAAAACTGCATTTTTTGAAAAATACTTATTTTACCCGAAAAATTTATTTTATTCTTATACCATGTTCTAGAAAATGTGTAAGATGAATAATAATGTTATAAAATTAAAAATTTAGTTAATACTATTCATAACGGCTAGTTCATAATAATATTATAATAATATATCGTTGTTTATTAAAACCCGGTATTGCGTACAACACACGCTATCGAGGAAGGTCGCGATTGCGTGTAATGCAAGCCAAGTCAGGGTTGCGTGTTGTGAAAGAATCCTTCGTTGTTTCGTATAACAGAATCCAACCATATTTCATTTATACATTGAATATATATATATATACTCAATGTTGTGTAGAATAACTATTATCAAAATTTTATGTAACACGATCCAAGAATAGTGTTGCGTATACTGCAAGCTAATACGGTGTTGCGTATAGTGCAAGGTAATCTTGGGGTAGCATACAACACAAGACATTAATGAAATTAAAAGAATATTTTTCATAAAATCTCGGGGTGTTACATTCTACCCCCCTTAAAATGAATTTCTCCCTCGAAATTCATTGGGGTTATAAATGGTTTACTACTCGAAAGTTTGTTTAATAGAAACCCACATCGTAAAAAGGAATACCAAAACATGGCTTTAAAAACTAATGTATGAAATGTAACTGTTACCCAAATTAACTCATCACTGGGTTTCCACATAGGAGAACATAGGTGAAAATATGGATATGAAAGAAAAATCTAACCATCAAGTTCTGATGGAGAGTGGTAGAGAACATGGCTATAAAAAATCCAACAATCACAAAGCCATAAATTTGTGATGATCTAAGGAACCATCTAATTCATTGGATATAAGGTCACTAGGACAAAATTTTTGGTTTTCAAGATAATTTCCCTAAATTTGATGAATTAAAATAAATATTTACATGATTTTGGTACAATCTCACTGTTGTTCGTGAATTGAACAATTTACACTTCATCCCTTAAAGAAATGAAGTTGAATTTGTTATTCGTGATGTGTTAACAGATCATGTGATAAAATGATGGGTCATTCCATCTGTTTCAAACAAATGGTTTGCAAAAGTTATAAGTCCATCATATGGTTAGATTAATTGTATATGGTTCCAAAAATGAACTTATACTTCATATATCATACCGCTTAATAAAATAAAACTAGTTTCTACTAACCAGGGACTTCCTGTAGGCCAGTGGTAGGCGATAAAGGTCAGTCACACTTCGGTTGTGGGTTCGATTCCCACAGCCTTGTTCGACGTGATGGGATGTCGCCCATCCTGTAGGTTTTCCTTTTTCTAAAACTACATTACTATAACATCCCATAAATAATATCGAAAAAACTTATATTCTTAAACAATACTAACTTATGTCTAACATAATCCATTCCAATATTTAGGATTATCAAAAATAATGTTGTCTAATATCATATTATATTGAAAACGATTACCAAAGAGTTCATACAACTAGCATGTTAATACCATTGTTGATCCCCATATATCATGAGATATGTCTTGTTGGTCACATTCCAAACATTCGAAGTCCTTAATCATGTATTCTCTTAAAAAAATGAATACCCATTGAACCTTATTGAAAACATGAATGTTGTTAAAAGTTAACTCTTTCCACATACGAAAATCCTCAAAATTATATATACTCAAACCATGATATCACTTAGTCCTTATATCAATCATGAGATCATGAATACTATCCAACATTTCATTTTCTCATTTTCCCTTCATTATGCACATATCATCTTTTTTTCCAAAAATATCTCAATCACTTTCCATGGTTACCGGTACCATAAAATTATCGAA
The DNA here is from genome assembly GCA_963277665.1 of Viscum album. Lineage (NCBI taxonomy): Eukaryota > Viridiplantae > Streptophyta > Magnoliopsida > Santalales > Viscaceae > Viscum > Viscum album. The sequence continues at coordinate 613,895,036 of OY728147.1, read as the reverse complement.
AACCACAATAGACCAATACATAAATATTCCAATATTCAACGATACTATATACAAAATTATTTTGGAATCCCATTACATAAACACTTAATCATTCCACCACATCATTTTCATATTCAACATTGCCAATAGTGATCGCATGTGACTTCCCTTTGTCATTTGACTTAAGTGGTTGCTCATGTCAATCATCACTAACCCTTGGATTAGGGCATTTATTAGCATAATGCCCCATTTCCTTGCACTTGAAGCATTGAAGTGTTGGTGGTGTGTTCTCTGCAGTCTTTTCTTCATTCACATCATTAGAAACCCTTTTCCATTACTTCGACACTCAGCTGCTAGATGACCTTCTTTTCCACACTTAAAACATTTTCTAGTCCCTTTAAGACAATCTCCACCATGTTTCTTTCCACACTTTGAGCATAAGGAAACATTCATCTTCTTTTCACCATTATTCTGAAATTTCTCCTTGAACTCCATCTTTCGTTTCTTGTCAAAACTATGAGAAGGATAAGTAACACCAACTTCCATTTCTACCTTGATAGCACAACGCACAATTTCATCATAGCTACTGAAGTATCTTATAGCTAATACCCTTTGAATATTTGGTTTTATGCCACTGAAGAATCGATCAACTTTACTTTTAGGTTGGATGATAAATCCAGATGCATACCTTGCAAGCCTTGTAAAATTCACTTCGTATATACCAACAGATTCATCATCCTTTTGCTTTAGTTCAAGAAACTCCTTCTCCATATTTGTTCGAAGAATATGAGGGAAGTAATTATTGAAAAATAAGTTCTTGAACTCGTCCCATTCCATGGACTCAATTTCATCTCTTTGCCTTGTATTCTTGATAAGATTCCACCATTGATCAGCTTCACCTTCCAAACGATATACTACTAAGATGACTTTATCATGTTCAGAACATTGAAGAACTGAAAATATCTTTTCAGTGGTACTGATCCATTGTTTAGCAACAAGTGGATCAGAAGACCCACTGAAAGAAGGTGGACGTTGCCTTATGAAGGACTCAATAGAATATTTTTCCCTTCTCTTCTCATTTGGAAGTCCAGAATGATTCATAGCTTGTGTAAGTATAGCAATAAGATTTTTCACTCCATCTCCCATAACATTTGTTTGTTCAGGAGGAAAATCATTTCATTTTCCATTGCATTGATCAACACGGTTCCTTCGGGTTCCATCCATCGTCTAAAACCCAAAAAGAATAGTGTGAGAGGAAAAAATCATGCTAGGGAAAACAACATAATAAGGGGGAGTAACTTCAATATCTAACATCTTAGGTTTAATTCTAATATCGTTACCGTAATTCTAGGACTATAACCTATACTTATAATTAACCTTAGAGACATCCCTATACATACCTTAGAAATATCTCTAGGGATATCACTAATTTTCTCGCATTCCAAAGGTTAACTAAACCTTTCCTCTAATACCAACTGTAGCGGTATGGAATTACCTCCAGTGGACTATAATTGATACCTATTAGGGCACTCCATGGGAGGCTACACCCCCTGGGCAGGACACACCACCATCCCCAGTGGCAGCCATTTCCTCATGAAGCCCTTGGGCAGAGAGCCATGCTTCGTCCAACGCTCGCATGTGAGAGTTCCCAAGGATCGTATACATTCCTACCTCCTTTGCCTCTGATACCAACTGTAGAGGCCCAAATCTTGATGTACATGGAAATTACATTACTTTTTCGGAATACTTAGTACATAACAAAAACACACACACAAGGACCGTAATAGTTTAGTGTCTTTGGAAATTCGGAATATAATCTTCTAATCGTGGTGAAAGATATTCAACATCTCACATAAAGATCTTCCCTTTTTTTCATACCTAAAACCTTTCTTTATATCCTGGGGAAAAGAAAACATAAAAAGGGTGAGCTCAAATGCTCAGTAAGGGTAAGCATGGATAAAATAAAACATACCATATACATTTGCACATAAAAACATGAACAAAATGTTTAAACATCAAAAGCTTGAGAAATGACATGAAACATGGAAGTACGTAAGTCATAGATCATAAAGAAACATTAAGAATGATAAAATAGCATGGGAATAAAACATGTAATTGTGGAAACCATTAAGCACATGATATTATTTCCATAGTATCCAAGGCATTACTGCCAAGACCTTCTTAGTGGACAAAGTCCCTTTCTGAATCGAGTTCACTCCCCGTGTCAGTCCTGTATTACTGAACCGGTTTAACTTGTTGTTCCAGCCATGTCTATCTCATGAGATATAAATCATTACCCAATGCATTGGAGGGAGGTATAGGTCCCACCCATCTCATAATTAAATTATTATTACTTGGGCCACAAAATAAACATACATCATTCATAATAACCCAGCAAATAATATGGGTTTCATAAACATCATCACATCTTCACATAATCCATATAAAAGAAATGGATATCATTTCATAATAAGAAAAGTGAAACCATGTAAATAATAGATACATGATACTTGAAACATACACATGTGAAATAATGTCATCTTAGATGAAAATGGTTTTGATAAAACACTTGAAATGAATTCTTGAGGAAAATATCCTTTTTTCTTCAAAATCATTTTCTTTTCACAAAATGTCATGAAATTTTAGAAGAAGAGGTTTTTTTGAAAATAGTAATGAAATATTTTGGAGGAATCTTCATGAAATTATGGCTTTATAATACCATAAAAATCTTTTTGTGCCGTATAAGTTAAAAAAAACATTCTTTTTGTACTTTTTGCCGGAAAAGTCCAAAAGTACCTCGTAACGTAAACAAAAGAAATATTCCTTACATACCATGTAGTAAAAGTCAAAAATGGGTAAAAAGGACTTTAAACATACATAAAAACACTTTTATAGAACATGTACATGGATGATAGAAATAACCCCAGTAATTACTTACGAATAACCAATCTCGGATAAAAATGAGATTTGAAAAATTATCCCTTACCTTAGGTCCGATTTGCTTCGTAAGTGTCTGAACCTCCTGTATAATGATTTAAATAATGTTATTGACTTATTATATAATCATATTCATTGTTATGATATCATATATGGTTCACTTATGACTTTATATTACCCGTTCTTTTGTAAATTCCATGTAAAAGAGCGTTTTGGTTAAAATCGTTTCATTTGTTGTCTATGTTTTGACTTGTAATTATTCATATGATTACATAGATCATGATTACTTAATTATAGAATATAAAACATGCTTTATATATAATATATATTCATAATATACATATATATAATAGATCGATAAATGGAAAGAAATACACGGTTCATGGAGACGGTAGGCCGTACGTACGCATGAACGTTGTTTTCGTTTCCTTATTGAGTTGAATGAAATTAAATAGATGAAATATATATATTTTACATAAATCTAGTAGCATTATTATGTCATATATTTCATTATTATTAATTATATATACTTTATAATCATTCTTGAATGGTTAATCATGGAAAATGAATCTCATCGCGTTCGTGGAGATGGTCGTCTGTATGTACGCACGAGCGATGATATCATTCCCATGACCGTGGAATTGTATTGGAGTGTATGTATACTAATTCAGAATCAATATAAATTTAAAATAATCATATATAGTTATTTATTTATAACATTATACCCATCCATGTATGGTGGAGGTGGAAAAAATGATTACACCACGGCGTGGAGACGGTATTCCGTACGTACGCACGCGTGGTGATTTTCGTTTTCCGTAGGATGGATAAATGGTGAAATAGGGTTGTTTCATAATTATAATAACATATCAGTATATTAGTGATACTTATGTTGTTACTTCATAATGAAACAACTAAATAAGAAGAAGTGTAAGAAGAAATAAAGTTGAAAGAATCAGTAACGGACATTACCTCTTCTTTGAAGCGCCTTTTTGAAATCTCCTATTAGGGCACTAATATTGGTCTTTGAAGAAGACCAGAACCTCTAGGGTGTTTCTAGGGAAGTGGAGAAGATAATTGGGTAGGTTTTGGCCGATCTTGAAGGCTCAAAGTGGTGTGAGGAAGAGAGGGAGGAGGTTCCATTTTATAAGGAAGGAGAGGGGCACCTTTGGAATTCTTAAAAATATTAATTTATAATAAATCTAACCACACTTAAAAACCTCCAAAAATGGCTCATATTCGAAGATTAAATGAGATAGGGTTGTAATCGCATCAACCAGTAAAATTTATACATGTTTGGATATTATTTTAAACCTTATCATTTTGATTTATCCTTATTTAATCTATTTATGTTTATTTGTGGTAATAAAATTCTAAATTTTGTATTATAAAAAATAATTACTTATTTGTTGTGAATTTTCCATAATTGGTTACTTTATAACATTATAGAAAATATAAATATAAATTTATAATTTTTAAATATTTTTGTAATTTTTAAACAATTTTATAATATGATATTTTTATAAAATAACAATAGTGTCAATTTTGACACTATTCATTTATTTGAATTTAAATAAAATATATATAGAATATATGTTCGAACTAAAAGCTTTAATAGATTCATAAAAGTTCATATGTATCTATAAAATTAGTGGATCACATTAAATAGTTCATATAATATTTATTTTATTATTTTTAAAACCATTTATTTGGTTTATCTCTTAATAAAATAATTAATACAACATTTTTGTATAATTATTTAATATACATATTTTTTGTATAAAAACTAAAAATAAAATCCTATGATGAAGATAAATCTATTAACTTTCACAATAATACTTTTACTCGAATTTATAATCTTAAAATCACAATATTTAAATTGTTATATTTATTAAATTATGAAGGTGACAACTTTGGCATCATATAAAATAAAATAATATAAGTGCCATAATTACTTTTATTAGGCTCCAAACGGTTATATATTAGGTCATTGGATGATTAAGGTGTATATATACACTACCAATAAGTTTTGGTCAGGTTTGTGGGACTTTTAATGGGTATTATTATTTCAATAAAAACTATATTACTTATTTTTCACTTAATAAATAATTTTTGTATCATTAATGTATCACCATTAATGACAATTATTTAATCCCTAAAAATTACAAATAAATTATCATGATGTAGATAATTTTATTATCTTTCTGGATACTATTCATGTTCGATGTTTTATGATGTTTATCACTAAATTAAAATTATTATACTTATAAGATTTAAGAGAGTGACATGTTGTCACTTTCTTTGGTTTTAATAATAATTAAATTGTTTTCATGGTCAAAAGTCCATAAAATGAATCTAATACAACCCTTAGGTTATATGGGTCTACTTTTAGCCATCCAATATAATTTTTGCGTGTGTTAGGGTAATTTTATAATATTATATTTACCCTTAATTACCAGATTTACCTTTAACTATGGTAAATAAAATTTACCGTAGTTACTATTCATAATTCCCAAAAATAAAAAGTAGCTTATTAACATAATTTGGACCCACTGATTCTAAATATGGAATCCATTCTTCAAAATTCAATACACAAAAGTTTCAGAAATTAAATTAAAATTAATCCCGTTGTCAGAAGAAAACGGGTTTTTCTTTAAAACATTACAGAAGATTGAATTGATTTAACCTAAAAATTTAATATAAAATAAATAATAATGACATAAATTATATTAAATGGTAAAAATATATTCTATTTATACTTTAAAACCTTTCAATATTATAATTTAACCATATAAATTATTGCGATGAATGTTACCAGAATAATATGAAAATTTTATCCAAAGTAAATTTTTATTTCATGATTCCAAAGAAGAATTTTATTTTGTAAAATTGAACTTATAAACATGTAAAAAACTAGATTTAAAGTGGGTACACCATCAAAAGGTGACAAAACTGCATTTTTTTAAAAATACTTATTTTACCCGAAAAATTTATTTTGTTCTTATACCATGTTCTAGAAAATGTGTAAGATAAATAATAATGTTATAAAATTCAAAATTTAGTTAATACTATTCATAATGGCTAGTTCATAATAATATTATAATAATATATCATTGTTTAGTAAAACCCGGTATTGCGTACAACACATGCTATCGAGGAAGGTCGTGATTGCGTGTAACGCAAGCCAAGTTAGGGTTGCGTGTTGTGCAAGAATCCTTCATTGTTTCGTATAACAGAATCCAACCATATTTCATTTATACATTGAATATATATATTTATACTCAATGTTGTGTAGAATAACTATTATCAAAATTGTGTGTAACACGATCCAAGAATATTGTTGTGTATACTGCAAGCTAATACGGTGTTGCGTATAGCGCAAGGTAATCTTGGTGTAGCATACAACACAAGACATTAATGAAATTAAAAGAATATTTTTCATAAAATCTTAGGGTGTTACAATCCATTCCATGGCCGATCTTAACTTCCCACTGCATATGTTCACCATGATTCGCATCATCTCCTCCCTCTTTAGAAGGATTCATCCTCAAATCTGCATATTCAAAGGGAGAGAGATCAGTAATATTAAAGTTAGTACTCACATTTCCACACTTTCTTGGTAATTCAATCCTGTAGGCATTATCATTGATTCTTTCTAAAACTTGGAAAGATCCATATCCCCATGGTAGAAGTTTGGATTTTCTTTGCTTTGAAAACCTTTCCGTCCTCAAATGCATCCACACCCAATATTCAGTTTCTAGTACAACCTTATGTCGACCTTTGTTTTCTTTCTTGCCATATTGTCCATTTCTTTTTTAAATTTTGGATTTCACTTTGTCATGTAAATCCCAAAAAAAAATTTCCTTCTCATCACCTACAAGATCAACAACCTCATTAGTAGGAATTGTGAGAATATCTAACGAAGTCATTGGGTTCAAGCCATATACAATCTCAAAATTTGGTAAAATAGTAGTGGAATGAACTACTCAGTAATATGCAAACTCTATGTGTGGAAAACATTTTTCCCAATTCTTTATATTTTTTTGAATTATTGCACGCAATAGGGTAGTCCTATTCACCACTTCAGTTTTCCCACCAGTTTGAGGATGTGAAACAGTTGAGAAAAATAATTTAGTTTCCAATTAATCCACAAATTCCTCTAAAAGTAGCTAAGGAATTTCACATCCTTATCACTTGTAATGGATTTGGGAAGTCCATGTAATCTCACAATTTCTTTAAAAAAACAAATATGCTATATTAATAGCATCATTGGTTTTTGAGCAAGCAATGAAGTGATCCATTTTTTTGAATCGATCTAAAATAAAAAAATGTTATCTTTTCCTGATTAGTATCGAGTCAATCCCAACACAAAATCCATAGAAATGTCTGTCTATGAATGTGATGGAATGGGATAGGGGGGATAAAATACATTAGGGTGAACCTTGGACTTTTCATGCATACAAGTGACACATTTTTCACAAATTTCAATAACATATTTTCTCATGCTTGTCCAATAAAAATGTTCATGAAAAGTTGCTAGTTTTTTTCCAACACCAAAATTCCCAATAAAAATACCCCATGAGTTTCTTTTACATGCAATTCTTGAGTTGAAAAATTTTTAAAACACAATTTATCTATTTTGAAAATAAACCCAACATTTTTATAATAGTCTTTAAATCCATGTTTTCACAAGATGTCCAAATTTGAGAAAAATATCCATTAGTTTCATTCATTCCCTTTAATAGCTCAAGTTCAAGTAATTGAGAATGAAGAGAAGTAAGAAGTGGATACCTTCATGAAAGAGCATCAACAACTACATTTTCCTTACCATTTTTGTGTTTGATCAAATAGTGGAACGTATCAATGAATTCTATCCAAGATTCATGTCGTCGATTCAACTTACCTCGGGACTTCAAATAATTATGGATTTTAGGGTTAGAATGAATAATGAACTCTTTAGGCCATAATTAATTTTCCATGTTTCTAGGGTTCATTTCAAAGAATAATATTATTTATAATAGGTTTAATAATTTCATGCTTCCCAATTCAATTTATGACTAAAGTAAGCAATTGGATATGACTCTTGAGTCAAAATAGCATCAAGACCAACTCTGGATGCATCATACTCAATTTCAAAAACTTTTGTAAAGTCTAGTAACCTAAAAAGAGGAGCATTGATTAATTTTTCTTGTTTTTACCCTATTTAAATACCACTTTTTTTACATGTTCATTAAGAGGAGTAGTGATGGTCGAAAAATCCTTAACAAACCTCATATAAAAGCTTGTCAATACATGAATACACCTAACCTCAATTGTGTTCTTCCGTGTGGGCCACTACTGAATTTCATCGACCTTTTCTTCATCCACATGGATCTCTTCTACCTCTAAAAAAAATCAAATAAACAAAACATAAACTAAGAAAAAGGATGATTTTTGAAGATTGGAATAAAGTTGGTTTTCTTTAAGGGCCTCACACACCAAATGCAAGTGTTCAACATGGTTGCCTAGAGATTTTATATACACCAAGGTATCATCAAAATAGACAACCAAACATTACCAATAAATGAACAAAGGACATGGTTCGTTAAGCTCGTGAATGTACTTGGTGTATTAGTTAAACCAAATGGCATAACTAACCACTCATACAAACTGAACTTTGTTTTAAAAGCAATTTTTCATTCATATCCTTCTTTCATTCAAATTTGGTGGTATACACTTTTAAGATAAAATTTTGAAAACAAATAATCCCCATAAAATTCATCAATCATGAAATCAAGACAAGGGATGGGATAATGGTACTTAACTATTATTTTGATGATGGAACAACAATCCACACAAATCCTCCATGTTCCATCTTTCTTGGGTACTATGATCATCAGAACGGCACATGGACTCATGCTTTCCCTCACTAATACTTTCTTCACGAGTTCTTTAACTTAGCATTGAATAACTTTAGTCTCTTCCAGATTATCTCTATATGTTGGTCTATTGGGAATTGCATCACCAAGTATGAAGTCAATCATATTATCAATGCCTCTCAAAGGGGGTAGTCTATCAGGTATTTATTTGAGAAATAAATCCCAAAATATTCTACAATAAATACACAACACTAGAAGGTAAATAATGGTTAAGTTCATTAGTTATAAGTTAATCATCCTTACTAATGAGTAAGAACACTTTCTCACTCAATTAACCACATTTCACCTCAATTTTTTTAGAAAAAAAACTCAATTTTCACTCAACACTCTTATTTTAATCTCTTTGATTTCCCTCATTTATTTTTATGTCACACATCTCTCCCTTTTCACTCTTAATTTTTCCACTATTTTCATTTTTTCTCTATTCTCTTTTTTTCTCAACTCATCACACTTTTTTTATCACACAAATTTTTATTTTTACCACATTATTCTTCCATTATTTATTTTTTTTATTTTGTATTATTTCTCTATCCCCACTTGATGTTCATATTCTTTTATGGAACTTAGTGGAGTCAAAACAATCTTTCTACCCCTAAGATGAAAAGATAAGCGGATAGCATAGATGTCATACATCACCTTATGATCAAATTTCCACGGCCTCCCAATTAGAAAATTCCTAGCCTACATTGGAACAACATCAAAAAGACCCTCATCATTATATTTTCCAATGGAAAAAAAAAAGAAACTATAGACTATTTTGTGCCTCTCACTTCTCCACTATCATTCAGCCACTACAACCTATAATGTCAATGATTCCTTAGAGTTGGTAAATTCAAATTCTTTACCAACAAGTTACTAGCCACATTTTTACAACTTCCACTATCAATGATCATACTACATACCTTATCCTTGATTCATCATCTCATATGAAAAATATACTCACGCTGCTCCTCATCATGATCACCTTTCGGTTTAATGTTCAAAGCTCTTCTTGCCACCAATGCATTTCCACTAATGGGTTATTCAATTTATACATATGAAAACATCTCCAAATGTGACATTTCTCCATCACCAGATCTCTCACTAAGGATGTATCCATTATCCAAAATAATCATAATTATTTTTTTGGGCATTGATATACAATATGACCATGTCATTGACACTTAAAGTACTTAATATCACTATATTTAGAAGGGAAATCTGTGTCAATTTTTCATTTTGAATCAGTGGGGAATAACTTATTTTTTATATTCTTCTATTTATTTTTGAACAAATTTTGAATCCCTTGGTTTTGTTTTATTCCACTTAGATGTTGATTTTGTCTCTTTCCGGTTATCCTTCCAAAAATTGGGGGAACTTACTTAACTCCTTTAAGAATATAGTTGCTTTTCAACCTTCACCACATTATTTAACTTCTCCTCCATATCAATGAAGGTTTGATGTTCCACAACATCAATAATTTCCATATTAAATCCATTGATGAACCTTGAAATGGTAGTTTCGTGATGCTCATCCAAATTGGCTCGAATCATCGATAGCTCCATTACCTTATAGTATTCCTCCACACACATGAAACCTTGCACAAGTTTTTATAACCTCAAATGAAAATATCAATAGTAATGACTAGAAATGTACCTTTTTCTCATTAGTATCTTCATTTCTTCTCAAGTTATAATTTTCCTTTCTCCATTCCATTATCGACTTACTTGTAATTAGTCCAGCCAAATACTTTCATAGTCATTGAACTCGAGCACCACCAATTTTACCTCCTTCTTCTCCAAGTAGTTGTGAAGTCCAAACACATGTTCAACCTTCCACTCCCACTCCAAATAAAGTTCCAAGTCACTCTTCCCTTGAAAGTATGGAAGTTTCATTTTGGGTGGGCCATTTAGGTTCACTTTTGGGATTTAACAAGTCTGATTAAATTCTCATTTGATCCTCCCATGCATGCATATTGGGCCTCCTCTTGTAATTTCAAAATGAGGCAATGTGAACCCTCTTTAATCCTCCTCATTCTTCCTCTTATCATTAGGACACCAATTCCATCTAATGGGTCATATGCATTTATACTCCTTCCACCATCCATGTCATGATTGCTCTCAACTCCTTGCTGCATATGTTCTCTATGATTCGCATCATTAGTGGTTTTAGGGTTTTTTATGGGTTTTATGGTTTTAATATTTTTAGGGGTTTTTATGGCCTTTAAGGATTTTATAGGGTTTTAGGGTTTTTTATGTTTTCATTAATTTTTAGGGGTTTTTTAGGATATTTCTAGTTTTTTAGGGTTTTGGGTTTTTAGGGATTTTAGGGATTTTGAGGGTTTTATGGGGTTTTAGGGGTTTTTTTGAGTTTTTCAATGTTTTTAGGGTCTTTTTAGTTTTTTTTGGTTTTTGAGATTTTTTTTATTTTTTGGTTTTCTATATTTTTTAACATTTTTAGGGGTTTAAAGGGTTTTTAGTGGTTTTTATGGTATTTATGGGTTTTTGATTTTTTTTAGGTTTTTAGGGGTTTTATGGTTTTTTGGGGTTTTTCAGGGTTTTTTGTGTTTTAGGTTTTCATTGATTTTTAGGGGTTTTTAAGGATTTTTATGATTTTTTGGGTTTTTTGGTTTTTTAGAGATTTTGAGGGTTTTCATGATTTTTCCAGGGTTTGAGGGTTTTTTAGGTTTTTAAGGGTCTTTTGGGGTTTTAGGGTTTTTTGAGTTTTTAGGGGTTTAAGGTCGTTGATAGTTTTTGAACGTTTTTAGGGGTTTAAAGTGTTTTTAGAGTTTTTAGTGGATTTTTAGGGTTTCGTGGGTTTTAAGGTTTTTAGAGATTTTTATGGTCCTAGGTTTTTTAGGTTTTTTTTACGTTTTCATGGATTTTTAGGGTGTTTTCAGGGTTTTTAGAAGTTTTTAGGGTTTTTTCGGGTTTTTAAATGTTTTTAGCGTCTTTTTCGTTTTTAGGGTTTTTGAGTTTTTTTATGGTTTTTAAGGTTTTTTATAGTTTTTTAGCATTTTAGGGATTTAAGGGGTTTTCAGAGATTTTAGTCATTTTTATGGATTTTATTGTGCTTTAGGGTTTTAAAATGTTTTTAGGGGTTTTTATGGTGCTTAGGGTTTTTTAGTGTTTTTAACGTTTTCACGATTTTTTTGGTATTTTTTACGATTTTTATGGGTTTTTTAGGTTTTTGGGATTTTGGGGGGTTTTAGGGGTTTTAAGGATTTTTAGGGTTTTAGGGGGTTTTCAGTGTTTTAGGGTCTATTTGAGGTTTTAGGGGTTTTTTGATTTTTTAGGGGTTTTAAGGTTTTTTTAGAATTTTTTTGACATTTTTAGGGGTTTTCAGGTTTTTAGAGTTTGTAGTGGTTTTATGATTTTTATGGAGTTTTAGGGTTTTTAATGTTTTTAGGGGTTTTATGGTATTCATAGGTATTCAATATTTTTTAATTTTTCATGGATTTTTGGTGGTTTTTTAGGATTTTTATGGTTTTTAGGGTTTATTAGAGTTTTTAGGGATTTTGAGCATTTTTTCAGGTGTTATTGTCTTTTGGATTTTTAGAGTTATTTTTAAATTTTTTAGTGTTTTTAAGGTTTTTTTATAGTTTTTAACATTTTTCAGGGATTTTTTAGGGTTATTAGGGTTTTTTATGTTTTCCTGGATTTTTAGAGGTTTTTTCAGATTTTTATGGTTTTTAGAATTTTTAAGGTTCTAGGGATTTCGAGGGGTCATAGGGGTTTTCAAGGGTATTTATGGGTTTTATGGTTTTCAAGTTTTTTACGGTCCTTTTGGATTTTAATAGTTTTTTTGAGTTTTTAGGGTTTTTAATGTTTTTTAGAGTTTTTAATGTTTTTAGGGGTTTAAAGGTTGTGTATAATTTTTAGTAGGTTTTAGGGTTTTTATGGGTTTTTAAATTTTTTATGGGTTTTTATTGTTCTAAGAGTTTTTTTAGGAATTTTATGTGTTTGAGTGGTTTTTAGGGTTTTTACAGTTTTTTGGGGGTTTTAGGGCTTTTTTGAGTTTTTGGGGGCTTTAAGGTTTTTAGAGTATTTTTATGTTTTTTGGGGTCTTATGGTTTTTAGATTTCATAGTTGTTTTTAGGTTTTTTATAGGTTTTTAGAGTTTTTTAATGTTTTTAGGGGTTTTCTATGGTTTTTAGGGTTTTTATGATTTTTATGGTTTTTAGGGATTTTGAGGGGTTTTATGGTTTATCAGGGTTTTTTTTATTTTTGGAGTTTTTTATGGGTTTAAATGTCTTTTAATGATTAAAGGGGTTTTTTAGTTTTTTTATGGTTTTATGTTTTGTATAGTTTTTAATGTTTTTAGGGGGTTTTAGGGTTTTTAGTTGTTTTTTATGGTTTTATGAGTTTATGAGGGTTTTAAGGTTTTTTGGGGTTTTTATGGTTTTCAGGGGTTCTTTAGGATTTTTAGGGTTTTTTAAATTTTCATGGATTTTTAGGGATTTTTTAGTTTAGGGATTATGAGGGTTTTTATGTTTTTAAGTGGTTTTCATGGATTTAGGGTCCTTTTGGGTTTTTATGGTGTTTTTTATTTTTATAGTATTTAGGTTTTTTAGAGTTTCTTAACGTATTAGGGTTTTAGGGTTTTAAGGAATTTTAGTGGGGTTTTAGGGTTTTTATGAATTTTTATAGGTTTTAAGATTTTAATTGGTTTTTATGCTTTCAGAGGTTATCAAGGTTTTTTGGATTTTTTATGTTGTCATGGATTTTTAGTGGGTTTTTTTATTTTTATGCTTTTTAGGGTTTTTAGGTATTTTAGGGATCTTGAGGGTATTTAGGGTTTTTCAAGGGTTTTGAAAGGTTTTAGGGTTTTTCATTGTTTTTAAAGTCTTTTTGGGGTTTTTAGGGTTTTAGTGTTTTTGGTGGATTATTTTGGGGTTTTATATGTTTTTAGGGTTTTTTAAGGTTTTTATGGGTTTTATGGTTTTCATAGATTTTTTAGGATTTTAAAGGGTTTTAGTCTTTCATGGATTTTAGGAGTTTTTTAGGAATTTTAGTCATTTAGGGATTTTTACATTTTCAGGGATTTTTAAGGGTATTTTGGAGTTTTTATGGTTTTGAGGGTATTTAAAGATTTTGAGGATTTTAGGGGTTTTTAGGAGTTTTTAATGGTTTTATTGTTGTAAGGGGTTTTAGGGTCTTTTGGTGTTTTAGGGTTTTTTTGAGTTTTTAGGGTTTTAAGGTTTTTTAGTGTTTTCTAACATTTTTATGGGTTTAAGGGTTTTTATAGTTTTAGTGGGTTTTTAGGGTTTTTATGTGTTTTAAGGGTTTCTAAAGGTTTTTAGGGGTTTTTTTTCTGTTTTCATGGTTTTTAGCGGTTTTTTATGATTTTTATGGTTTTTAGGGATTTTGAGGTTTTTAGGGGTTTTTAGGGTTTTTTAGTTTTTGTAGGGGTTTTTAGTGTTTTTAGGTTCTTTTTGAGTTTTTTGGGGGGGGGGGGTGAGTTTTTTAGGGTTTTAAAGGTTTTTTGGAGATTTTTAACATTTTAGGGTATTAAAGGGTATTTAGAGTTTTTTGTGGGTTTTAGGGTTTTTTTGGGTTTTTTTTGGTTTTTTGATGTCTTTAGGAGTTTCTATGGCTTTCAAGGGTTTTTTTATGGTTTTTCAGGTTTTTTATGTATTCATTGATTTTAGGGGTTTTAAATGATTTTTATGGTTGTAGGGTTTTTAAGGCTTTTAGGGATTTTGAGGGTATTTAGTGCTTTTAGGGGATTTTTTTGGGATTTTAGGGGTTTTCAGGTTTTTAGGATCTTTTTTGGGGTTTTGAGGGTTTTTCGAGTTTTTTAACATTTTAAGGGTTTTGGTGGTTTTTTAAGTTTTTTATTTTTTTTCTTTATGGTTTTAGAGGTTTTATGGTTTTTAGGGGATTTTTAGGGTTTTTAGGTTTTTTTACGTTTTCATAGAAATTTAGGGTTTTTTAGTCTTTTTATGGTTTTTAAGGTTTTTAGGGGTTTTAGGGATTTTTAGGGGTTTTAGTGTTTTTCAGGGGGGGGGTTTAGGGTTTTTCAGAGTATTAGGGTCTTTTGGGTTTTAGGGTTTTTTTAGTTTTTAGGGTTTTAATGTTTTTAACATTTTTAGGGGGTTTAATGGTTTTTATAGTTTTTTGTGGATTTCCAGGTTTTTTATGGATTTTTAGGTTTTTTAACATTTTTAGGGGTGTTTATGGTTTTCATGAGTTTTTCATGGGATTTAGAGTTTTTTACATTTTCATGGATTTCTAGAGTTTTTTATGATTTTTATAGTTTTTAGGGTTTTTTAGGGTTTTGAGGGAATTTGATGGTTTTAGGATTTTTCAGTGGTTCTTTTTGGGTTTTTAGGGGTTTTTAGGATTTTTAGGGTATTTTGGATTTTTAGGGTTTTTTAGTATTTTAGGTTTTTAAGGTTTTTTAGAGTTTTTAACATCTGGAGGTTTAAAGGGTTTTAGAGTTTTTAGAGGTTTTTTAGGGGTTTAATGGTTTTTAGAGTTTTTGGTTTTTATAGAGTTTTAGGGGTTTATAAGGATTTTTTTGGTTTTTAGGGGTTTTAGGATTTTAAGGGTTTTAGGGGATTTAGGGGATTTTTAAGGGTTTTAGGGGTTGTAATGGTTTTTACGGGTTTTTCATGGTTTTCACGGGGTTTTCATGGTTTTTAGGGTTGTTTATGTTTTTGTGGGTTTTTCAGGGTTTTTTAGGATTATTATGGTTTTTATAGTTTTTTTGGGTTTTAGGGATTTTGAGAGTTTTTAGAGGTTTTTACGGTTTCATAGGGTGTTTAGGGGTATTTAAGGTATTAAGGGTCCTTTTGGGTTTTCAGGGGCTTTTTTTGAGTTTTTAGGGGTTTTAAGGTTTTTTAGATTTTTTTAAACATTTTTAGGGGTTTTAAGGGGTTTTAGTGTTTTTAGTGGGTTTTTAGTGTTTTTATGGAGTTTTATGTTTTTAGGGTTTTTAGGGGTTTTTATAGTTCTATGGTTTTTAGGGTTTTAAAGTTTCTTACCTTTTCATTGATTTTTAGGGGTTTTGTAGGATTTTTATGGTTTTTAGAGTTTTTAAGTATTATGAGGGTTTTTAGGATTTTTTTAAGGGGGTTTAGGGGGTTTAGGTTTTTTAGGGACATTTTGGGTTGGGGGTTGCAAGGGTTTTTTAAAAAAAATTAACGTTTTTAGGGGTTTTAAAAGTTTTAGAGTTTTTAGTGGGATTTTAGTTTTTTTTTGTGTTTTTAGGGTTGTTTAAGGTTTTTAGGGGTTTTTTTGGTTTTCTACGGTTTTTCAAACTTTTTAGGGGTTTTATGTTTTCATGGATTTTTAGGGGGTTTTAAAGATTTTTATTGTTTTTATGGATTTTTACGGTTTTTGGGTTTCTTGGGTTTTTCACGATTTTTTAAAAACCTTCAAAACTCCATGAAAGCCATAAAAGCCCCCCAAAACCTTAAAACCCTTAAAACCCACTAAATACTTAAAAACCAGTAAAACCCCTAAAAATGTTATAAAACACAAAAAAAGGTGCTGGCTGTTTGAAAATGAGGATGTCGATTGCTGGTTTGTTGTGGATGCTGGTTGGCTGGTTGCTGCTGCTGGATGTTGTTTGTTGCTGTAGTCTGAATGCTGGTTGTTGGTTAGCTGTGAGATGCTGGATGCTGGTTAATGCTGGATGTAGTGCGGTTGGATGCTGGTACTGGCTGGATGTGATGTGATGATGTTGCGGTTTTGTCTGTTTTGTGCCTTTTTCTTTCTTTGTTTTTCTTTCTTTAGCATGGGTTGTAAGGGTTTTTGGGTGTGGGTCGTTCGACCCCTCCCCTCCCTTGTCTGCAGTGTTTGTGTCTTTTTGTTTAATAAATTTTGGGGGGTGCCAGGAATAGCCTGGACCCGAGCCTTCTTTGCCTAAAAACTATTAAAATAGAAAAAACCCCTAAAAATCCATGAAAATGTAAAAAACATTGAAAACCCCCGAAAACCATAAAAACAAAAAAAAATCCTAAAAACCCTAAAAAATCACTAAAAACTCTAAAAACCCTTAAAACCCCAAAAAATATTAAAAACTCTAAATAGAATTAAAATCCCAAAAAGGTCAAAAAAATATAAAAACCCAAAAAGACCCTAAAACCCTAAAAACTCCTAAAATCCCATGAAAGCCCTAAAAACCATAGATATCCCCAAAAACCCAAACAATCCCTAAGAACCATAAAAATCCTATAACCCCCCTAAAAATCCATGAAAATATAAAAACCCCCCTAAAAACCATAAAAACCCCTAAAAACCATAAAACCCCATAAAAGCCTTAAGAAAACACTAAAAACTCTAAAAACGGTTAAAATCCCTAAAAACCCCTAAAAATTTCTAAAAATTCTTAAAAGCCTTAAAAACCTGAAAAATCATGAAAAAACCCTAAAAATGCCAAAGATTTGAAAAACCCTGAAAACCTCTAAAAACCCCTTAAAAACCTTAAAACACTCAAAATCCAAAAAAACTCAAAACCCATAAATCCTAAACCCCCTAAAAATCCCTAAAAATGTAAAAAACCATAAAAGCCCCGAAAATTCCCTAAAAACCACAATCCCCTAAAATCATTTAAAAGCCTAAAAATCAATAAAAACCTTAAAAAGCCACTAAAAATCAAAAAACCCTTCGAAACCCTACAAATGTTAAAAGATCTAAATACCCTTAAAAATCCTAAAAGCCTCAAAAAAACCCTAAAACCCCAAAATGACCCTAAAAAGCTAAAAAAATCCTAAAACCACTAAAACCCCCTCAAAATCCCTAAAAATTTAAAAAACCCTAAAAACCATAAAAATCATAAAAACCCGCTAAAATCCATGAAAATGTAAAAAACCCTAAAAATCCCAAATACTATAAAAACGCCAAAAAACATTAAAAATTACCTTTAAACCCATAAAAACACTAAAAACCCACTAAAAACTATAAAAATACTTTAAACTCCTAAAAACCTTAAGAAATTCTAAAAAACCTTTAAACCCCTAAAAACGCAAAAGACCCTAAAAGCACTGAAAAATCCTGAAAACCCTCAAAATCATTAAAAACCCTAAAAACTCAAAAACCATAAACATCCTAAAAATATCCTTAAAAACCCATGAAAACGTAAAAAACCCTAAAATCCCCGGAAAACCACAAACACCCCTAAAAACATTTAAAACCCCTAAAAACCCATAAAAACTCTAAAACCCACTAAAAACTCAAAAAAAAACCTCAAGACACCTAAAATGTAAAAAAAACTCTAAAAAACATTAAAAACCATAAAAACTCAAAAAATAATAATAAAACCCCCCAAAACCCTTAAAACAACTTAAAACCCTCAAAAATCTAAAAACAATCAGAATCCATAAAAACCCTAATACACACTAAAAACCATAAATATCCTAAAAACCGCCAAAAATCCATGAAAACGTAAAAAACCCAAAAAACACTAAAAACACCTAAAACTCCCAAAAATCATTAACAATCCTAAAAACCCATAAAAAACCTAAAAACCACTAAAAACTCTAAAAACCCTTAAAATTCATGAAAACCCCTAAAAATCCAAAAAGATCCTCAAAGCCCTAAAAACCCCTAAAAACCCTAAAAACCCTAAAAACCTGAAACTATCTAAAAACCATAAAACCCAATAAAAATCTATAAAACCCCTAAAAACCCTAAAAAACCCCAAAAATTCCTAAAGACCCCAAAAATTCCAAAAAACCCTAAAAACACTAAAAATCTTAAAAACCCTAAAAATCCATGAAAATGTAAAAAACCCTAAAACCTTGAAAAACTCTTAAAACCATAAAAACCCATAAAAACCTTTAAAACCCCAAAAAACAGTAAAAACTATAAACCATTAGACCCCTAAAAACTCTAAAAAACCCTAAAAGCCAAGAAGTCCCTAAATCTCTGAAAACCCCCAAACCCCTAGAAAAAACCCTAAATACACTTAAACTCCCTAAAAACACTAAAAATGATAAAACACCCCTCAATATAGATGAAAATGTATAAAACCCTAAAAACCTTGAAAATCCCCTAAAAACAATAAAAACCCATAAAACCTTAAAAAACCATAAAACCCAATAAAAACTCAAAAAACCTTTAAACCCCTAAAAACCCCTAAAAATCCTAAGGACCCTTAAAAACCCTAAAAACCCTAAAAACCCTAAAAACCCTAAAATCCTAAAAAACCCCTAAAACATGAAAACGTAAAAACCCTAAAAACCCTAAAAATCCACTAAAAACCATAAAACTCTTAAAAAACATAAAAACCCATAAAAACATACAAACCCCCAAAAAAACTAGTAAAAACTCTAAAAACTCTAAAAAATCTTAAAATCCCTAAAAAATTAGAATACTCTAAATAACCTTAAACACCCTAAAAAACTCAAAAAAAAACTGTAGAAACCCAAAAATACCCTAAAAAGATGGAAACCCCTAGAAATCCCTAAAAACCCTTAAAATTCATAAAAACCCTAAAAACACTAGAAACCATAAAAATACTAAAAAATCCCCTAAATTCCCAAAAAATGCAAAAAAACCCAGAAAATCTCTTGAAAACCCCAAAATCCCTAAAAACTGTAAAAAACTATAAAAACCCATAAAAACTCTAAAAACACACTAAAAACTCTAAAAACATAAAAATTCCTTAAAACCACGAAAAATGATAAAAAAAACTCTAAAATACCTTAAACCCCATAAAACCCGTAAAAACCCTTAAAACCCTTAAAAACTCAAAAAAACCTGAAAAAATGAAAATACTATAGAACCCATGAAAACCCCTAAAAACCCTAAAAAACCCTAAAATACATAAAAAACCATAGACACCCTAAAACCATAAAATTTCTAAAAACCCCTAAAAATAAATGAAAACGTAAGAAACCCTAAAAACCCCCTGAAAACCAAAAAACCTACTAAAAACTATAAAAACGCTAAGACCACATTAAAATGTTAAGAAACTTAAAAAAACCTTAAAAACACAAAAAAAAACTCAAAAACGGCCTAAAACCCCCCAAAAAAAAACTAAAATCCCTAAAACCCCTAAAAACACTAAAAACCCCTGAAGAACCCAAAAACACTCAAACTACCTAATAACCCCCTAAAAACCCAAAAACCATAAAAATTCAAATAATCACTTAAAAATCCATGAAAATGTAAAAACCTTTAAAACCCATGAAAACCATAAAAACCCCTAAAAACCTTAAAACCCTTAAAAACCCATTAAACCCCTAAAAACCCACTAAAAACTCTAAAACCCTTTAAACCCCTAAAAACATTAAAAAACTCTACAAACATTAAAACCCTAAAAAACATTAAAAAACCCCTAAAACCCAAAAAGACCCTAAAAACCATGAAAACCCCTAAAAACCCTAAAACCCTCGAAAAAACACTTAAAACCCACAAAATCTCTAAAAACCATAAAAAACTCTAAAACTATAAAAACCATAAAAAAACCCTAAAATTCAATGAAAACGTAAAAATATCCAGAAACACCCCTGAAAACAATAATAACCTTAAAAAACCCTAAAACCCCTAAAACCACAAAAACTCTAAAATCCCTTAAAATCCCAAAAAAATGTTAAAAACTCTAAAAAACTTTAAAACCCTAAAAACCCTAAAAACCAATAAAACCCCATTAAAACCCTAAAACCCCTCAAGACCCCCTAAAACCCCTAACAACCATAAAAATATTTAAAAACCCTAAAAAATCCCAGAAAACCATAAACAACAGTAAAAACATAAAAACCCATAAAAACCCAATGAAATTGCTAAAAAATCTAAAAACCCCAAACACCCCTAAATATGTAAAAAAACTCTAAAAACCATAAAAACCATAAAAAACTCTAAAACACCCTAAAAATAAAGAGCGACCCTAAAAACCTTTAAAACCCATAAAAACACTTGAAAAAACCTTAAAAACTATCCAAATCCCTAAAAACCCTAAAACCCCCTAAAACCCCAAAAAATCCAACAAAACAATTAAAAATCCATGGAAACGTAAAAAACCATAAAAACCCTAAAAAACAACTAAAACCCATAAAACCCTTAATGCCTTAAAAACCCCTAAAACCCCATAAAAATCCAAAAAACTCACTTAAAACTTTAAAAACCATTAAAATCCTTAAACAACTAAAAAACCCTAAAACACAAAAAAGACCACAAAACCCTGAAAATGTCTAAAAACCCTAAGAACCCCTAAAAACCCTCAAAATCCCAAAAACCCCTAATATTCATAAAAATCCAAAAAAACACCTAAAAATCCATGAAAACGTAAAAAATCCTAAAAACCCTTAAATCCATAAACACCCATAAACACCCCCTAAAAAACTATAAAACCCCTAAAACCCGATAAAAATTTAAAAAACCCACTAAAAGCTCTAGAAACCCCTAAAACACCAAAAAATGTTAAAAACTCTAAAAATATTTAAAAACCCTAAAAAGTCATCAAAAAAACCTAAAAACCCAAAAGACCCTAAAGGCCCTTAAAACCCTAAATACCTTAAAAAATTGTGAAAACCAAAAAAATACTGAAAAAATCTAAAAATCATAAAACCCCGAAAAACCTCAAAAACCCTAAAAACCCATAAAAACCCTAAAAACCACTAAAAACTATAAAAACCCTTAAAATCTTTAAAAACATTAAAAAACTCTTAAAAAAATTAAAATCTTAAAACCCCCAAAAGACCCTAAAACCCCTAAAAACCCATAAAACCCCTATTACCCATAAAACCCCAAAAACCATAAAAATATAAAAATCCTAAAAAAAACCCTTCAAAATCCATGAAAATATAAAAAACCATGAAAAAAATAAAAACCATAAACCCTTAAAAATATTTTAAAACCCTTAAAACCCATAAAAACACTAAAAACTCTAAAAGCCCTTAAAACCACAAAAATTGTTAAAAACTCTAAAAAACCTTTAAAAACCTAAAAACCTTTAAAAAATGCTAAAAGCCCAAAAATACCCTTAAAACCCTAAAAACCTCTAAAAATCCTAAAAACCCATGAAAACCCCTAAAAACCTTCAAAATCACTAAAACCCCTAAAAACATTAAAACAATCTATATACCTTAAAAACCCTAAAAAACTAAAAAAACTCTAAAAACCCAAATGGACCAAAAACCCAAAAACCCCTTAAAAACCCTTACACCCACTAAAAACCTTCAAAATCAGAAAAACCATAAATATCCTAAAACCCCCTAAAAATCCATGAAAATGTAAAAAACCCTAAAAACCCTAAAAAACCCCTAAAAACCATAAAACCCCTAAAAATATCAATAAACCCTAAAAACACATAAAAACACAAAAGATCCACAAAAAATCTAAAGACCCTTTAAACCCCTAAAAACTCTAAAAACCCTTTAAACCCTTAAAAATCTTTAAAAGCCCCATAAAACCCCAAAAAGAACCTAAAAATCTAAAAAACCCCTAAAACGCTAAAAACACTAAAAAACCCTGAAAACCTCAAAATCGCTAAAACCCTAAAAAACCCAAAAAACCATAAAAATCCAAAAAAACCCACTAAAAATAAATGAAAAGGTAAAAATTGTAAAAACCCTAAAAAATTCCTGATAACCATAAAACCCTAAAATCCCTAGAAACCCTAAAAACCAACTAAAACTCTAAAAACCATTAAAACCCCGAAAAATGTTTAGAAGCTCTATAAAACCTTAAACCCCTAAAAAACTCAAAAAAACCCTAAAAACAAAAAAGACCAAAAAACCCTCAAAACCCCAAAACGCCCCTAAAAACCCTAAAAACCATCAAAATCCCTAAAAACCAAAAAAATTCTAAGAACCATAAAAATACTAAAAAACCTCTAAAAATTCATGAAAACAAAAAAAATCTAAAAACCCGGAAAAACCAATGAAAACCATTAAACCCCCTCAAAACACTAAAAAACCTATAAAACCCTAAAAACCCCTAAAAATCCTAAACCCCTCAAAATCCTACCTCGAAAAAACCCCCTCAAAATCCCTAAAAACCCTAAAAACCAAAAAATCCTAAAAACCACTAAAAATCTATAAAAACGTCAAAAACCCAAAAAAACGTGAAAATGTATTTAAAACCACAAAACATCTAAAAACCTAAGAAATCCCTATAAACCCATAAATCCATAAAAACCTCTCAAAACTCGAAAAAGCCTAAAAAGCCGCAAAAACGTTAAACTCTTAAAAACATTAAAAACCCTAAAAACCCTAAAAAATCCTAAAACCCTAAAACCCCCTGAAAAACACAAAAAAAAAACCCTAAAAACCCTAAAACCACAAAAAATCCCCAAAAAAACCTAAAATCCATAAAAATCCATGAAAATTATAAAAAAACTAAAAACCCTGAAAACCCCTTGAAAACCATAAAAATCATTAAAACCCATAAAAATCCCTAAAAACACTAAAAAAATTAAAAAACCCATAAAACCACTAAAAATGTTAAAACTCAAAAAATCCCTAAAAAACCCTTAAAATCCATGAAAACCCCTAAAACTCTCAAAATCCATAAAAACCATTAAAATCATAAAATTCCTAAAAAACTCATAAAAATTCATGAAATCGTAAAAAAAAATCATAAAAATTACTAAAGACCATAAAAACCCCCATAAACATTAAAAACCATAAAAACACATAAAAACCCCAAAACCCCAATAAACTCTAAAAATCCTTAAAACCCCTTAAATTTTAAAAACTCTAAAAAATCATTAAACCCCTAAAAATCTAAAAAAACCCTAAAACCCCAAAAAGATTCTACAACCCCTGAAAACCCCTGGAAAACCCTAAAACCCCCTAAAACCCCCAAAAAATCCTCAAAATCCACAAAAACCCTAAAAACCCTGCAAAACCCAGAAAGCCATAAAATCCCCTAAAACCTTAAAAAACCATAAAACCCCATAAATACCCTAAACACCACTAAAAACTGTAAAAACCCTTACAACCTCTAAAAATTATAAAAAATTCTAAAAAACCTGAAAAACCCTAAAAAAATCAAAAAACCCTAAATAGCCAAAAAGTCCTAAAAATCTTTAAAACCCTCAAAATCCCAAAAAACACTAAGAACCATAAAATCAATAAAAATCCTAAAAAACCCTAAAAATCAATGAAAACGTAAAAAACCCTAAAACCCCCCAAAAACCATAAAATCCCAGAAAAACCTTAAAAACCAATAAAATCCCTAAAAACCCAATAAAAAATCAAATATCCCTTAAAACCCCTAAAAACATTAAAAAACTCTAAAAACCTTTAAAAGGCTAAAAATCTAAAAAAACATAGAAACCCAAAGAGATCCTAAAAATCCAAAAAACCAAAAAACCCTAAAAACCAAAAAAATGCTAAAAATCCCCTAACTCCATTAAAACATAAAAACACCTAATGATCCTGAAAAGCCCTTGAAAACCATAAAATTTTTAAAAACCTTAAAACCTTGAAACCCTAAAAAACCACTAAAAACTTGAAAAACCTTAATTCCCAAAAAACGTTAAAATACATAAAAAAAGCTTAAAATTGTAAAAACTCAAAAAAAACATAAAAAACTCAAAAAGACCCTGAAAACCCCTAATAACCATCAAACCCTTAAAAACCCCTAAAAACACTCAAAATCCCTAAAACCCCGAAAAACACTAAACACCATAAAAATCCAAAACCCCTTAAAAATCCATGAAAATATGAAAACCTCTAAAAGACCTAAAAAACCCTAAAAATAATAAAAACCACCAAAAAAAATAAAAAACCATAAAAAACCTAAAACCCACTAAAAACTCCAAATACCCTTAAACACCTAAAAAATTAAAAAACTCTAAAACCTTAAAAAACCATAAAACCCCAAAGAAAACCCCTAAAAATACCAAAAGATCATAAACCCTAAAACCCCAAAAAAACTCAAAAAAAACACCTAAAAACCAAAAATACCTTAAAATGTTGACAACTCTAAAAACCCTAAAAACCCTGAAAAACTCTAAAAACCATCAAAATATCTGAAAAAAAAAAAATTCCTAAAACCCCCCCCAAAAAATCGTGGAAAACCTAAAAACCCTGACAGCACTAAAAAATAATGAAAAACACTTAAAAACACCTGAAAACCATTAAAACCCATAAAAATCTTAAAAACCCTAAAACCCGTAAAACCCTAAAATCCCTTAAAACCTTACAAACCCACAAGACCCTAAAACCCCTGAAACCCACTAAAACCCTAAAAACACTAAAAACCTCTAAAAACATAAAAATCCTAATAAACCACTAAATATTCATGAAAGCGAAAAAAACCCTAAAAACTCTGAAAATCCCTTCAAAACTCCCTGAAAACCCATTACAAGCCCCTTGAAAACCCCTTGAAAACCTTTTGAAAACCAAAAAACACCAAAAAACCACAAAAACCCCCTAAAACCCCATAAAACCCTAAAAACCAATAAAAAAATTTAAACCCCTTAAAAACTGTAAAAAATTTAAAAAACTCTTAAAAACCTTAAAACCCTAAAAAAACCTAAAAATCCATAAAAACCCCCAAAAGACCCTAAAACCCCTAAAACCCCTTTAAAACCTTTAAACCCCCTAAAAACCCTAAAACCCATATAAATCCCTAAAACCCTAAAAACCGTAAAAACAATTTGGGTATGGGTCGATTGACCCAGCTCCTCCCCGGTCTGCAGCTTCCTTTTTTTTCTTAATAAATTGGGGGGGGGGGGCAGGAATAGCCAAGTTCCCGCATCTACCATGCCCTAAAAACCCTAAAAACAATTAAAATCCAAAAAAACCCCTAAAAATTCATGAAAATGAAAAAAACCATAAAAATCTATAAAAACATTAAAAAAACCCGAAAACCCCATAAAACCCTAAAAATCACTAAAACCCCCATAAAACCCCTAAAAACGTTAAAAACTCTAAAAACCTTTAAAACCCTAAAAAACTAAGAAAACCCTATAACCCCAAGAAGGCCCAAAAACCCTGAAAACCCCTAAAAACCCAAAAAACCTTTTAACCCCTAAAAAACCCTAAAACCCTCAAAATCCCTAAAAACCATAAAAATCCTAAAAACACGCTAAAATCCATGAAAATGTAAAACACCCTAAAAACCCTAAAAAACCCCTGAAAACCATAAACACTCCTAAAAACCATAAAAACCCCTAAAACACATAAAACCATAAAAACAACAAAAAAATTCTAAAACTCATTAAAACCCCTAAAAGCGTTAAAACTCAAAAAAAACTTTAAACACCTAAAAAACTCAAAAAAACCCTAAAACCCCTAAAAGACCCTAAAAACCCTAAAAACCCCAAACCCCCCCTAGAAAGCCCTAAACCCCTCAAAATCCATAAGAACCCTAAAATACCTAAAATCCATAAAAATCCTAAAAAAACTCCTAAAAATCCATGAAAATGTGAAAAACCATAAAAACCATGAAAAACCCCTGAAAACCATAAAAAACCCTAAAAACCTTAAAAACCCCTAAAACCTTAAAAAACCTAAATCCCCAAAAAAACACTAAAAACTCTAAAAAACCATAAATCCCATAAAAACATTAAAAAATCTAAAAAACTTTAAAAAAAACTCAAAAAACCCTAAAAACACAAAAGACCCTAAAAATCATTAAAACCTATAAAACCCTAAAATTCACTAAAAAACATAAAAATCCGTCAAAATCCCTAAAAATCCTGAAAACCATAAAAATCCTGAGAAAGCACTAAAAATTCATGAAAATGTAGAAAACCCTGACCCCCCCCCCCAAAAAAACCATAAAAATCCCTAAAAACCATAAAACTCCTAAAAACCCATAAAAATCCTAAAAAACCAATAAAAACTCTAAAAACCCTTTAAACCCCTATAAATGCTAAAAAAACTCTAAAAACCTTTAAAACACTAAAAAACTCAAAAAATCCATAGAAACCTCAAAGGACCCTAAAACCCAAGAAAAACCTTAAAACCCTTGAAAACCCCTAAAAACCATTGAAATCCCTAAAACCCTAAAAAAACCTAAAACCCATAAACATCCTAAAATTCCCCTAAAATTCATGAAAATGTAAAAGTGCCTAAAAACCGTGTAAATCCCCTAAAGATCATAAAATCTTTTAAACCCTTAAAAAGACATGAAAACCCTAAAACCCAATAAAAACCCAAAAAACCCTTAAATCCCATAAAATCGTTAAAAAAAACTCTAAAAACCTTTAAAAATCATAAAATCTCAAAAAAAACCCTAAAAACCCTAAAAACCCTTGAAAACCCCTAAAAACACTCAAAATACCTAAAAACCATAAAAACCATAAAAATCTCCAAACCCCCTAAAAACCCATGAAAACGTAAAAAAATACTAAAATCACTGAAAACCCCCCGAAAATCATAAAAATCACTAAAAACCTAAAAACCCTTAAAACCACATAAAAACCTAAAAATCTTAAAACCACCAAAAACAATAAAAATCCTTAAAACCCCTAAAATCATTAAAAAACTTTAAAAAACTTAATACCCCTAAAAACTCAAAAAAAACCAAAAAACCCCAAAAGGGCCCTAAAAACCCTGAACCGCCCAGAAACCCCTAAAACTCCCAAAAACCATCAAAATCCCTAAATCCCTAAAAACCCTAAAAATAATAAAATTCCTAAAACCCCCTAAAATCCATGATAACGTAACAAATCCACTAAAACCCCTGAAAAACAACTAAAAACCATAGAACCCCTAAAATCCTTATAAAACCCTAAAAACCCATAAAAAACCCTAAAACCCACTAAACACTCTAAAAACCCTTAAACCTCCTAAAAATATTAATAAACTCTAAAAACATAAAAACCATAAAAAACCCTGAAGACCCAAAAAGAACAAAAAAACTGTAAAAACCCCTAGAAACCCTAAAAACCTCCGAAAACCCCTAAAACGCCTCAAAAACACTAAAAACCCTAAAAAACACTAAAAACCATAAAAATAATAAAAATTAATGAAAACTTAAAAATCCCTGAAAAACCCATGAAAAACCCCTGAAAACACCAAAAACGGTTAACAACCCATAAAACCCTAAAAACTATAAAAAATCTAAATCCCCTAAAAATGTGAAAAAACTCTAAAAAACCTTAAAATTGTAAAAAACATAGAAAAAACCTAAAAACATAAAAATCCTAAACCCCCTTAAAAAACAATAAAACCTATCAAAATCAATAAAAACCCTAAAACCAAAAAAAATCTAAAAACCCCTAAAACCATGAAAAATACTCTAAAACCCACTCAAAACATAAAAAACACCTAAAAACCATAAAACCCCCCAAAAAACCTTAAGATCCACTAAAATCTCTACAAACCCTTCAAAGCCCTAGAAATGTTAAATAACTCTAAAAAACCATTAAAACCCTAAAAATATCAAAAAAAACCTAAAACCCAAAAATACATTTAAACCCCTAAAAACCCCTTTAACCCCTGAAAGCCCTTGAAAAACTCTAAAACCTTCAAAACACCTAAAACCCCAAAAAAACACTAAAAACCATAAAAATCAATGAAAATGTAAAACCCCCTAAACCCCTTAAAAGCATAAAAACCCAGAAAAACCTTAAAAACCTCGAAAACCCCTAAAAATCCTTAAAAACCACAAAAAACTCTATAAACCCTTATAACCCCTAAAAACATTAAAAAAACTCTAAAAAGCCTTAAAAACCCTAAAAACTTTAAAAACCCTAAAAACCCAAAAGTACCCTAAATCCTTGAAAACCCCTAGAAACCTTAAAAACCCTTAAAACCCACATAAACCTTCAAAATCCCAAAAAATCATGAAACCCCAAAAAACCTAAAAAATCCTTAAAACCCCATAAAAACCCTAAAAACCCACTAAAAACTATAAAAACTATAAATACCCTTAAAACCCCTAAAAACGTTCAAAATTCTAAAAAAACTTAAAAACCTAAAAAAACCCTAAAAACCCAAAAATTCCCTAAAAACCCTGAAAATCCCTAAAAACCCTAAAAACCCTAAAAAACTAAAAAAACCCTCATAATACCTAAAAACCATAAAAACCCTAAAAACCATACAAATATTAAAAATCCCTTAAAAATCCATGAAAAAGTAAAAAACCTTGAAGACACCTAAAGACCATAAAAACCCCTAAAACCTTAAAAATCCAAAAAATCCACAAAACACTAAGAAACATGAAAAACTTTTAAAACCCACAAAACCCCTAAAATTGTTAAAAACTCTAAAAACCTTAAAAACCCTAAAAACTCAAAATATACCTAAAAACCCAAAAGACACTAAATATCCTGAAATACCCAAAATACGCTAAAAACCACTGTGAACCCCTAAAATCCCGCAAAATCCCCAAAAACCCAAAAAAATATAAAACCCATAAAAAGCCTAAAGAAATCCTACAAAATCCATGAAAAGGTAAAATCATGAAAAACTATGGAAAACCCCAGAAAACCATAAAACTCCTAAAAACAATAAAAACCCTAAAACCCCAAAAAACCCAAAAACCCACTAAAAACTCTAAAAACCATGTAAACCTATAAAACGTTAAAAAACTCAAAAAAAACTTAAAACCACTAAAAATCATAAAAATAAAAAAATAACTCCTAAAAATCCATGAAAACATAAAAAAATTACAACCTTAAAAAACCCCTGAAAATAATAAAAAGACCTAAAACATTGAAAAACCTTAAAACCCCATAAAAACCCTCAAAACCACTAAAAACTCTAAAAACCATTAAAACCTATAAAAGGTTAAAAAACCCTAAAAACCTAAAAAAATGTAAAAAACTCAAAAAACCGAAAACCCCAAAAAGACACTAAAATCCCTGAAAACACTAAAAACACTCAAAATCCCTAAAAATCCTAAAAACCTTAAAAACCAAAAAAAAATTAAAACCCCTAAAAACCCATGAAAGCATAAAAACCCTAAACACCCTGAAAACCCATAGAAAACCATAAAAATCCATAAAAACCTTAAAAACCGTAAAAAACGATAAAAACTCTAAAAACTTGTAAAACCCCTAAAAACATTTATAAAGTCTAAAAAACTTTTAAGACCCTAAAAAACTCAAAAAATCCCTTGAAACCCACAATACACTAAAAACATTGAAAAACACCAAAACCTCTAAATAACCCCAAAATCGCTCAAAATCACTAAAAACCCTAAAACACTGAAGGTGATAAAAATCCCAAAAAAAACCCTAAAAATACATGAAAACGTAAAAAACCTCTAAAAAGACCTTGAAAACCATAGAAACCCTTAAAAAGCGTAAAAACACTAAAAAAATAAAAACTCTAAAAACCACTAAAAACTCTAAAAACCCTTAAAAACCCTAAAAAGGTTAAAAAAACTCTAAAAACCTTAAAACCCCCAAAAAACTCAAAAAACCCCTAAAACCCCAAAAGGACCCTAAAAACCCTAAAAACCCTAAAAACACAAAAAAAACATAGAAAACCACCCGAAACCATCAAAATCCCTAAAACCCCTAAAAACCTTAAAGACCATAAAAATTATAAAAAATGCATAAAAATCCATGAAAACGTAAAAAACCTTAACAATTGAGAAAAAAGCCTGAAAAAAATATAAACCCTAAAAACCGTGAAAACCCATAAAAACACTAAAACTCTTAAAACCATTTGAACCCCAATAAACATTCAAAAACTCTAAAAACCTTCAAAGTCCTAAAAAACAAAAAAAAACATAAAACCCCAAAAAACCATGCAAAACCATAAAAACCTTAAACCCTCAAAAACCATAAAAACCCTAAAAACCCATAACAATCCTAAAATACCCCTAAAAATCTTGGAAAACATAAAAACCGAAAACCCCGAAAACTATAAAACCCCTAAAACCCAATAAAAACCTGAAAAAACACTAAAACTCTAAACACCATTAAAACCATTAAAAATCTTAAAAAACTCTAAACAACCTTAAAAAACTGAAAGGACTCAAAACTAAACCCTAAAAACTGAAGAGACCCTTAAAACCTTAAAAACCCATAAAAAACATTAAACCCCTTAATCCCCTTTAAATCCCTAAAAACCCTAAAAACCCAAAGACTATAAAAATCATAAAAACCCCTAAAAATCCATGAAAATGTTAAAAACCCTGAAAAAACCCTAAAGACCATAAAAACCCTAAAAACCTTAAAGACCCCTAAAAAACATGAATCCCCCCCAAAAAACACATAAAAACCCAAAAAACCCTTAAAAACCCAAAAAAACACTAAAAACACTAAAAATATTTAAAACCCCTAAAAATATTAAAAACTCTAAAAATCATTAAAACCCCAAAAAACTCAAAAAAATTGTAAATACCCAAAAAGACCCTAAAAAAATTGAAAACCCGTAAAAACACTAAAACCCTAGAAAAAACCTAAAACCCGTCAAAATCCCTAAAAACCCTAAACACCATAAAGACCATAAAAATCCTAAAAATCCCTAAAGATCTATGAAAATTTAAAAAACCCTAAAAACCCAGAAAAAACATTAAAACCAGCAAAAACCTCTAAAAATGTTAAAAATCCTAAAATCCCAAAAAAACCAAAAAAAACACTAAAAACTCTAAATCCCCTTAAACCCATAAAAATGTTAAAAACTCTAAAAAACATTAAAAACCCAAAAAAAAACAAGCCCTAAAAACCCAAAAAGACCCTAAACACCATGATAAACCCAAAAAAGAAAAAAAACCCTGAAAAACATGAAAACCCTCAAAATTACCAAAAAGGATTTGTATGGGTTTTAGGGTTTTTAAGGTTTTTAAGGGTTTTTATGGTTGTCAGGTATTTTTCAAGGTTTTTAAGGGTTTTTAAGTTTTCATGGATTGTTAGTGGTTTTTATGATTTTTATGGTATTTTGTTTTTTAGGGATTTCATGGATTTTTTGGGTCTTTTAGGTTTTTAGGGGTTTTTCGGGTTTTTAGGATTTTTAGGGTCTTTAAGGTTTTTTGTGTTTTTTATTCTTTTATGGGTTTTAATGTTTGTTTTTAACGTTTTTTGGGGGATTTGGGGGATTTAAGGGTTTTTAAATGTTTTAATTTTGTATGGGTTTTTACATTTTTCCGGGGGATTTAATGGTTTTTAGGGTTTTTAACAATTTGTTTGATTTTTAGTGTTTCTTAGTTTTTTAGGGATTTTGATGGTTTTTATGGTTTTTAGGGGTTTTTATGGTTTTAGGGTTTTTCCATATTTTCAAGGTCTTTTTGGGGTTTTAAGTTTTTTTTGATTTTTAAGGGGTTTTAAGGATTTTTAGAGTTTTTTAACCATATAGGGTTTTAAAGGGTTTGAGTATTTTAATGGGTTTTTAGGATTTTTATGGGTTTTTAGGCTTTTTTAATGTTTTTTGGGATTTTATGTTTTTCAAGGGTTTTTTATATTCTGATGTATTTGTTGGGATTTTTATGGCTTATTGTAATTTTTATAGCATTTTTAGGTATTTTGAGGGGTTTTAGGGGTTTTTAGGGGTTTTAGAGCCTTTTGGGGGGGGGGGGGGTTAGGGTTATTTTTAATTTTTAGGGTTCTTTGATTTTTGGTGTTTTTAAACATTTTTATCAGATTAAATGGTTTTCAGTGTTTTAGTTGTTTTTATGGTTTTTATGTGTTTTTAATGTTTTAAAGGTTTTTTTTTGGTTTTATGGTTTTTTGTGGTTTTTCAAGGTTTTTAGGGTTTTTTTACAATTTCATGGATTTTTTTGGGGGGTTTTAGGATTTTTAGGGTTTTTTGGACTTTTAGGTTTTTTTGGGATTTAAAAGTTTTTATGGGTTTTCAGGGTTTTTTGGGTTTTTAGGTTCTTTTGGGTTTTTAGGGGTTTCTAGAATTATAAAAAAAATTAGAGCTTTTTAATGACTTTTGGGGTTTTAAGGGGTTTTAGAGTTTTTAATGTTTTTTGGGGTTTTTCTGGGTTTTTAGAGGTTTTTATGTTTTTAGGGCTTTTATGGTTTTAAGGGGATTTTTAGGGTATTTATGGTTTTTTACGTTTTCATGGATTTTTATCATTTTTTTAGGATTTTTATGGTTTTTAGGGGTTTTAGGGATTTTGATGGTTTTTAGGACCTTTGGGGTTTTAAGGATTTTTTGGAGTTTTTTAGGTTTTTTACATTTTTTAGGGATTTACAATGTTTTTAAAGACTTTAAGGGTTTTTTGAAATTTTAGTTGTTTTAGGGTTTTTAAGTGTTTTTATGGGTTTTTAGGGGTTTTAATGTTTTTAGGGGTTTTATGATTTTCATATTTTTTTCAGTGTTTTTAGGGTTTTTTATTTTTTTTATGGATTTTTAGGCGTTTTTGAATATTTTATTGGTTTTTACCATTTTTTTGGTTTTTAGTGATTTTAACATTTTTAAGGGTTTTTTTGGGGTTTTTTAGTTTATTTGAGTTTTTTAGGGTTTCTAAGAGTTTTTAATGTTTTTTAACATTTTTAGGGGTTTAAAACGCATTTTGAGTTTTTAGTGGGTTTTTAGGGTTTTTATTTATTTTTAGGGTTTTAATGGTTTTTAGTGGGTTTTATTGTTTTCATGGGTTTTTAAATGTTTTTAGGGTTGTTTACATTTTCATGTATTTTTATGGGTTTTGAGGATTTTCATGGGTTTTTAGGTTTTTAGGGATTTTGAGAGTTTTTAAGGTTTTATGGGGGTCTTAAGGCTTTTTTGGTTTTCATGATTTTTAGGG
The DNA here is from genome assembly GCA_963277665.1 of Viscum album. Lineage (NCBI taxonomy): Eukaryota > Viridiplantae > Streptophyta > Magnoliopsida > Santalales > Viscaceae > Viscum > Viscum album. Next base: position 613,861,666 of record OY728147.1, on the reverse strand, counting down.
TCTTTTGGGGTTTTTAGGGTTTTTTTAATGTTATTGGGGTTTTAATGTTTTTTATATTTTTTTATCATTTTTAGGAGTTTTAAGGGTTTTTAGTATTTTTAGTGGTTTTTAGGATTTTTATATCGTTTTTGGGTTTTTATTGTTTTATGGGTTTTTATGGTTGTTTGTGGTTTTCAGGGTTATTAGGTTTTTTTATGTTTTCATGTACTTTTAGGCGTTCTTAGGTTCTTTATGTTTTTTGGGTTTTTAGTGAATTTTAGGGGTTTTTAGGAGTTTTTAGAGTTTTCAGGGTTTTTAATGTCTTTTTGTCTTTTAGGGGGTTTTTTGAGTTTTTTTGTCCTCTAATATTTTTTAGAGTTTTTTTACATATTTAGGGGTTTTAGTGGATTTTTTTTCATTTTTATGAAGTTTAATGGTTTTTTAAGTTTTTTAGGGGTTTGTATGGTTTTCAAGTGTTTTAAGGGATTTTAGGGTTTTTTACGTTTTCATGAATTTTTAGGTATTTTAAAGATTTTTATTGTTTTTAGGGTTTTAGGGTCTTTTGGGTTTTTAGGTTATTTTTGATTTTTTAGGGGTTTTAAGGTTTTGTAGAGTTTTTAATATTTTTTGGGGTTTTAAGGGTTTTTAGAGTTTCTAGTGGTTTTAGGGTTTTTATGGGTTTTTAGGGTTTTTATGGGTTTTAGGGGGTTTTATGATTTCTAAAGGTTTTTATGGTTTTTAATATTTAAATGGATTCTTAGGGGATTTTTAGGATTTTTATGGATTTTATGGTTTTTAGGAATTTTGATGGTTTTTTAGGGATTTTAGGGTTTTCCAGGTTTTTTGGGGACTCTTTGGGTTTTTAAGGGTTTTTTTATTTTTTCAGAAAATTTAAGGTTTTTAGTGTTTTTAAATGCCTTTAGGGGTTTTAAGGGTTTTTAATATTTTTAGTGGGGTTTTATGGTTTTAAAGGGTTTTTTCACGTTGTCATGGGTTTTTTGGGATTTTAGGTTTTTTATAGTTTTTAGGGTTTTTAAGGATTTTGAGGGGTTTTGGGGGGTTTTAGAGATTTTTTGGGGTTTTAGGATTTTTTAGGATTTATGGGGTCTTTTTTGGTTTTTAGGTTTTATTTTAGAGTTTTTTGGGTTTTTAAGGTTTTTAATGTTTTTTAACATTTTAGGGGTGTTTAGGGTTTTTAGGTTTTTAGGGATTTGAGATTTTTTTACATTTTCATGGATTATAGGAGTTTTTTAGGAATTTTATTGTTTTAAGGATTTTTTGGGGTTTTAGGGATTTTGAGGGATTTTGATGTTTTAAGGCATTTTTTAGGGTTTTCAGGGTTTTTATGGACTTTTGGGGGTTTAAGGAATTTTTTTATTTTTTTAGGTTTTTAGGCTTTTTTAGAATTTTTTAACAATTTTCAGTGGTTTAAAGGGTTTTTTGAATTTTTAGTTATTTTTAGGGGTTTTATGGATTTTAGGTTTTTTAACGTTTTTAGGGATTTTTATGGTTTTATGCAGTTTTTTAGGGTTTTTACGTTTTCATGGATTTTTTTGTTTTTAGGATTTTTAGGGATTTTTAGGGGTTTTAGGGATTTTGAGAGTTTTTAGGGTGTTTTAGGGGTTTTAGGGTTTTAAGGTTTTTAGTGTCTTCTTGAGGTTTTAGGTTATTTTTATTTTTTAGGGTTTTTATAGGTTTTTAGGGTTTTTAGGTTTTTATATTTTTAGTGGTTTTTAGGGTTTTTGTGGTTTTTTAGGATTTTTTAGGTTTTTAGGGGTTTTATGGTTTTCAAGGGGTTTTCAGGGTTTTTTATGTTTTCATTGATTTTTAGCAGTACTTTAGGATTTTTATGGTTTTAGGGTTTTTAGGGACTTTTTGGGTTTTCTATGTTTTTTTGAGTTTTTTAGGGTTTTAAGGTTTTTTATAGTTTTTTAACATCTTAGGGGTTTTAAGGGTTTTTTAGTTTTTAGTGGTTTTTAGGGTTTTTATGGGTTTTATGTTTTTAGGTAATTTTATGGTTTTGAGGGGGTTTCAGAATTTTTATGGTTTTTTTACATTTTTACGGATTTTTATCATTTTTTAATGATTTTTATATGTTATTGTTTTTATTGATTCTGGGGATTTTTAGGGTTTTTCATGGGTTTTTATGGTTTTTATTGATTTAAGGTTTTTAGAGGGTCTATTTGGGTTTTTTGGGTTTTCTTGAGTTTTTTCTAGTTTTTAATGTTTTTAGAGTTTTTTAACATTTTCAGACTTTTAAGGATTTTTAGAGTTTTAAGTGGTTTTAGGGTTTTTATGGTTTTTTAGGGTTTTAAGGGTTTTTGGGTTTTTATGGTTTTAAGGGGGTTTTCTAGTTGTTTTGAGTGTTTTACCTTTTCATGGATTTTAGTGATTTTTTAGGATTTTTATGGTTTCTAGTGTTTTTAGGGCTTTAGATATTTTGAGGGGTTTTAGGGTGTTTTAGGGATTTCTAGTTATTTTTAGGGTTTTAGGGTCTTTTGGGGGGGTTTAGGGATTTTTTTTAAGGTTTTTAATGGTCATTAAAGTTTTTTTTTAACATTTTTAGGTGTTTTATGGGTTTTAGATTTGTAGTGGGTTTTTAGAGTTTTAATGGGTTTTAAGGTTTTCAGGGGTTTTGATGGGTTTTTAGTTTTTCTTACATTTTCTTGGATCGTTTTTGGGTTTTTATAATTTTAAGGGTTTTTAGTGTTTTAGGGTTTTTAGGGATTATGAGGATTTTTACTGTTTTCCAGGGTTTTAGGGCCTTTTAGGTTTTTTTTATTTTTTAGGTTTTTAAAGGTTTTTAATATTTTTTTAATGTTTTTTGCAGTTTTAAGGGTTTTTAGATTTTTCAGTGGTTCTTTATGGTTTTTAGGTTTTTTTCAGGGGTTTTAGGTTTTTTTTATTTTTTCATGGATTTTTAATGGTTTCTAAAAAATTTATGGTTTTTATGGGTTATTAGGGATTTTGAGGGGGGGTTAAGTAGTTTTAGAGTTTTTAGTTGTTTTGAGGGTATTTTTAGGATTTTAGGGTTTTTTTAGTTTTGTAGGATTTTTATGGTTTTTTAGAGTTCTGTAACTTTTTTTGGGGTTTTAAAGGGTTTTTAGAGTATTTAGTGGTTTTTTGGTATTTTATGGGTTTTTAGGTTTTCTTAGGTTTTATGTTTTTTTATGGGTTTTAAGGGGTTTTCAGTTTTTTAATTTTTTTTACCTTTCCATGGATTTTTATGGGGTTTTTAGGATTTGTATGGTTTATAATTTTTTTTAGGGTTTTTAGGACTTTTGAGGGTTTTTAGGGTCTCTTGTGTTTTTAGGGTTTTTTTTCAGGTTTTAGTGTTTTAAGGTTTTTAGTGTTTTTAATTTTTTTAGGGGTATTAAGGGTTTTTAATGAGTTTAGTGGTTTTTAGGGTTTTTTATGGTTTTGAGTTTTTTATGGGTTTTGGGTGTTTTTAGGGTTCTTAGGGTTTTTTACATTTTCCTGGATATTTTAAGTTTTTTAGGATTTTAATGGGTTTTTGGGGTTTTTAGGGATTTTGAGGGGTTTTAGGGGGTTTAAGTATTTTTTTTTTGGATTTTTATTGGTTTTAGGGGTTTCCATAGTTTTTATGGCCTTTTTGGTTGTTAGGATTTTTTTGAGTTTTTTTGGGTTTTTAAGGTTTTTTAGAGTTTTAACATTTTAAGGGGTTTTAGAGTTTTAAGTGGTTTATTAGAGTTTTTATGGGTTTTTAGGAATTTTTATGGTTTTTAGGGGTCTTTATGTTTTTTAGGGGTTTTAGGGTTTCTTATTTCTTTACATTTTCATATATTTTTATGGGTTTTGAGGATTTTATGGTTTTTAGGGTTTTTAGGGTTTTTAAGGATTTTGAGGGGTTTTAAGATCTTTTGGGGTTTTAATGGTTTTTCAATTTTTTATGGTTTTAAAGGTTTTTTAGTGTTTCTTAATGTTTTTAGAGGTTTTAAGGATTTTAAAAGTTTTTAGTGGTTTAGGGTTTTTATGGGGTTTTTATGGTTTTCTCGGGGTTTTCAGGGTCTTTAGTGTTTTTTTACGTTTTTATGGATTTTTAGGGGTTTTTAGGATATTTATAGATTTTTAGGGGTTTTAGAGGTTTTCAAGGTTTTTTTTTGGTTTTTAGGGGTTTCAGGGGTTTTTAGGGTTTTTAGGATGTTTTGGGGTTTTTTCAAAAAAAATTGATGGTTTTAGGGTTTTTAAGGTTTTTAGAGTTTTTAACGTCTTAAGGGATTCTAGGGGTTTAAAATATTTTAGAGTTTTTTTTGGGGTTTTTAGGATTTTATAAGGGCTTTAGGGTATTTTATGGTTTTCAAGGGTTTTCAACATTTTTAGGGTTTTTAATGTTTTCATGTATTTTTATGGGTTTTTAATATTTTTATGATTTTTTATTGATTTTGAGGGTTTTTTCATTGGTTTTTACGATTTTTATGGTTTTTAGGGGTTTTAGGTTTTTTTGGGGTTCTTAGCGCTTTTTTAGTTTTGTAGGGTTTTAAATGTTTTTTAGAGTTTTTTAATGTTTTTATAGGTTTTAAGGGTTTTTAGAGTATTTAGTGGTTTATGGGTTATAATGTTTTTCGGGGTTTTATGGTTTTCAGGGCTTCTTCAAGGTTTTTAGGGTTTTTTATGTTTTCATGGATTTTTAGAGTTCGTAGTATTTTTATTGTTTTTTGTGTTTTTATGGTTTTTAGAGATTTTGAGGGATTTAATGGTTTTTAAGGGGTTTTTAGTGTTTCTTAGTTTTTTAGGTTTTTTTAGATTTTTAGTTTTTTTAAGTTTTTTCAGGTTTTTTATATTTTTTAGAGTTTTTTAATGTTTTTAGAGGTTTTAAGGATTTTCAGGGGTTTTAGTTTTTTAAGGGTTTTGAAGGATTTTAGGGTCTTTTAGGGTTTTCATAGGGGGTTTTCAGTTTTTAGGGATTTTTAGATATTTTTTAACATTATTAGGGGTTTTAAGGGTTTTTAGAGTTTTTAGTAGTTTTAAGGCTTTATGGGTTTTTAGGGGTTTTAAGGTTTTTATGTGTTCTTATGGGTTCCATGGGTTTTCTCGGGGTTTGAGGGTTTTTACATTTTCATTAATTCTTATGGGTTTTAGGTTTTTTATGGATTTTGAGAGTTTTTGGATTTTTTGGGTTTTTCTAGGTTTTTACAGTGTTTTGGTTTTTTAGGGATTTTTTGTATTTTTTTGGGTTTTGATGGTTTTTCAAGTTTTTTAATGCTTTTAGGGGCTTAAAGGGTTTTTTGAGTTTTTAGTGGGTGTTTTCGGGTTTTGGGGGTTTTAGGGGTTTTGAAGGTTTTAGAGGATTTTAATGTTTTCATGGATTTTTAAGTGTTTTTAGTATTTTTATGGGATTCAGGTGTATTTTGGGTTTTTAGGGATTTTATTAGTTTTAGGGGTTTTCTGCTGTTCTTAGAATTTTTTAAGGCTTTTAATGTCTTTTGGGGGTTTTAAGGTTTTTTTTGAGTTTTTTAGGATTTTTGACATTTTTTAGAGTTTTACTGCTTTTATGGGTTTAAAAGGTTTTAAGAGTTTTTGGTGGTTTTTTGGTATTAGTGTTTTTATGGTTTTTAGGGGTTTGTGGTTTTTAGTGGTTTTTCAGGGTTTTTTATGTTTTCATAGATTTTTATATATTTTTTAGGATTTTTATGGTTTCAGGGGTTTTTAGGGTTTCTCTAGTTGGGGTCTTTTGGGGTTTTAGGGGTTTTTCGGAGTTTTTTTAGGTTTTTCAAGGTTTTTTAGAGTATTTTTATATTTTTGGGGTTTTAAGGGTTATTAGAGTTTTTAGTGGTTTAGGGTTTTATGGTTTTTAGGGATTTTTACAGTTTTATGCGTTTTATGGGTTTGAAGAGTTTTTCAAGGGGTTTAGGGTTTTTTATGTTTTCATGGATTTTTAGGGTTTTCTAGGATTTTCATGGTTTTTATTGTTTTTTGGGTTTTTTAAGATTTTTAGGTTTTTAAATGGTTTTAGGGTTTTTAAGGGTTTTCAAAAAATTTAGGGTTTATGGGTTTTTATGGTCTTTTTGGGTTTTGGGGGTTTTTTTAGTTTTTAAGTTTTGAAATATTTTTTAGAGTTTTTTAATGTTTTTTGGGATTTTAAGGGTTCTTAGAGTTTTTAGTGTGTTTTTAGGGTTTCTATGTATTTTTAGGGTCTTTTCTGGTTTTTAGGGTTTTTATGATTTTTATGAGTTTTCCAGGGTTTTTAGGTTGTTTTGGGATTTTTAGGGTTTTTTGAGTTTTTTTAGGGGTTTAAAGGTTTTATAGGGTTTTTTAACATTTGAATGGGTTTTAAGGTTTTTTACAGTTTTTAGTGGGTTTTTAGGGTTTTTAAGGTATTTGAATGTTTTTATAGTTTTTGTGGGTTTTGTGGGGTTTAGGGTCTTTTCAGTGTTTTTAGGGTCTATTGCGTTTTCATGGATTCTTAGGGGTTTTGTAAGCTTCTTTTTTGTATTTTTAGGTTTTTTCGGAATTTTGAGGGTTTTTTGGAGTTTTCAGGGGGTTTTAGGGTTTTTAGGGTTTTTTTATTTTTTTTTTGAATTTTTATGGTTTTTAGAGTTTTAGAGTTTTTGAACATTTGTAGGGGTTTAAAGGGTTTTGAGAGTTTTTAGTGGTTTTATGGTTTTATGGGTTTTTAGAGTAATTTATGGGTTTAGGGGTTTTTATGGTTATTAGAGCCAGGCAAAAGTGCCCCCCCCCCCCAATTTAAACAAAAATAATGGTACAAATAGAGTGCTCCAAAGGGGGGATTACATAACCGGGTGTGCACCTCACCCTTCAAATTAGAGACAACAAAGGAGGAGCAGGGAGGTGTGGCAATAAAGGACCACAAAGAACAATGTTCCACAATATCCTGCTTGGAGAGAGAATACACAACCGCATTGGCCTCCCGATAGACATGTGTCACAGTGAGATGCAGCCTTTGGCACATGGAAAGGCAGTCCATCCACCGGGTAAGGAGCCTTCAGGGGACGCACCTAGATCTGTTTTTAAGAGCACTCACAGGAAGCATGGAGTCAGACTTGAGCCACAGAAAAATCCACCCGAATCTGACAGCATATTCAATCGCCTTTATAATGGCCCGTAACTTAGCTTCAAGAGCACACCCATCACTGATAAAGTGTTGAAAACATCCCTTGACAAAACCTCGATAAGTGCGGAAGCCTCCACCAATCCAGTAGGGCCCGGGGCACCAAGGGCCGCACCATCCACATTGACCTTGATCCAGGAGGGGAGTGGAGGAATCCAGCAAATAAACCTGGGGACCATGGGTTTTTTTTTCCTACTAGATACGCCAAGAAATCGAAGGATGATCAGTTAACGGACGTCATTCGCCATATGTTTTGTCTGAATCCGGGAGGCCGCATAAACAGCCCTGTGAATCGCCACAACTCCAGCATGAAAGGAGAGTCATTTCTTACTGAAGGTAACCGCATTCCGAGTGGTCCAAATAAAGGAGATGGTGGCTGCAACCACAGCCAGCAAACAATTGCTGACCTGATCACTGTAATCTCAGTTGGACAGGTCCGCTAGGAGCTCAAAAAAAGGCCTTTCAAGGCCAGCTGGGAAGCCAAAAGTCCGCTGCAAATAACCCCAAAGATCAGTGCTGAATCTGCACTACAGGAAGGTGTGCTGGACATTTTCTTCTACACCGAGGGAAAGGAAACATGTAGAGGCATGGTTGAGACCCGCTCGCTGCAATTGACCCTGCATGGGCAACCGATTTTTCCAGATTTTCTAGACAAGAAGGTGATTTGCAGGGGGAATGAAATTCCTCTTGAACTTAGAAATCCAGGTTGGTGGAGGGTATCCCCTGGCACAATTGTACTTATAGTATTCCTTAGCAGTGAGTGTCCCAACCAGATTGGGCTTCCAAATCAGGATATTAGAATGTATGAAGTGATATTGCTGAATTTGGAGTAAGACAGCAGGTGGGAGGGCCTCGAATTCTTCCAACCTCGGGATGAATTCCACAATAGACAGTCGCTTCAATCTTGAAGGAGGGATGATGAGATCTTACAGGGGCCTGTCAATCTAGGTCATAGACCAAGCATTCTAGGATGAGTGCTTGGAGACAAACCATTTAGAATGAGGGACAATGGCCTTGTACGAGGCCCGAATTTCTGGCCAAACAGAGGAGGGGAAATACCCTTCATATCCATCACAGAGCTTGAGCACAAATCTTTCCCAATGGAAATCCAAGCTCAGAGCTATAGGACTTAGCAGCCCCCCAGGTATACTTAGCAAGGAGGGCATCATTTTAGCGTCTGGGTTCTTTGATACCAAGCCCACCCAACTCAATTGGCTTGGTGCATTCTTTCCAGGCCACGGTGACCAGTTTCCTTTGAGTTATGCACCCCGTCCAGAAAAAATTATTGATCCTTTCTTGCAGGTCCTTGATGAGATTAACCAAACACCTATAAATGGAGAAAGCATAAGTGAACATAGAGGTAATCACCGAGTTGATGAGGCAGACCCTACAAGCTTGCGATAGGGACTCCCCTATCTATTTCGCCAGTTGTTGAGTGATTTTAGAGGCAATTTCTCAAGGTAACACCGCTTGACACGTACCCAAAAGATGGGAACACCTAGGTAGTCAAAAGGTAACGACCCTCTCTTTACACCAAGGGACATGTCAATGGAGGTCTGCCGGTACCATGAAATCCCCTTCCCAAAGACAATCAAAGACTTACTCCAGCTGATGGATTGTCCTGCAACATGCTCGTAATGCCGGAAAATCATCCGAATGGAATCAAGAGTACGTTTATCAGCCTTCCTGAACAGGAGAATATCATCTGCATACAGCAGATGGGATGGCACATGAAGGTCCCTCCCTACATGGATAGGACTGAAGAGGCCAACCTGACAAAGATCAATGAGGCACCTGCTAAGGTTGTCTTCAGCGATCGCAAAAAGGATTCTTAAAAGAGGATCACCCTGTCTGACTCCATGGGAGCAGGGGAAAAACCCCTTAGGGGATCCATTAAGAAGAATAGAGGCCCATCCACTACTAAGAATGGACATGATGATCCTAATAAAATTACTCGAGAATCCATACTTAGTCAGGACCTGATAAGTAAAGCTTCATTTAATAGTGTCAAAATCCTTGGAAATTTCAACCTTTAGTGCAAAGTTTCCATGCTTGGATAGCTTTCGCATGGCGTTGATGCTTTCTGAGGCCGTGAACAGTAAGTACTGGTTGCCCCTACCCAGGACAAACCCAAACTAGTAAGGGGTGAGGATAACCCCCAGGAACTTCCCAAGTCGCCTGACCAGAATCTTGCGGATAATTTTCGGGACAGTGTTTCCAATGGCCACCAGTCAAAAATCACCAATATCAATGGCATTGTCCCTTTAAGGAATTAGAGCAATGAAGTTTGAGTTTACCCCACGTGGGAATACGGTAGTGAGAAAGAATTCCCGCACAGTGCTGACGATGCCTTAATGTAGGATGTCCCAGTAGAACATGAAGAATTTGTTGGTGAAGCCATCCAGTCCTGCTATGCTGTCAATGTTCAAAGAGAACAGAGCAGCCCTAACCTCCTCCGAAAGGGGCGAGATCATGAGAGCTTGGTTATGATTCTCATCAACACATGGAAGGATGGAGTCCATCAAGGGGAGAGTGTATTCTCTACCATCATCTGAATAAATCCCTTGAAAATGGTCAACAATAGCTGAGGAGATATCATCCTCTGAAGTAAGGTAGAACCCGAAATGAGAACATCCATAAGATAGGTTTTGGATTTTTTTCTCCCTATGCAACCTTATGGTTATTAGGGGGTTTTCAGCGTTTTTGTTTCATGGATTTTAGGGGGGTTTATGATTTTTACGGTCTTTTGGGTTTTTTAGGGTATCTAGGGACTTTTAGGGTTATTAGTGTCTTTTTGGGGTTTTTTGATTTTTTTGGGTTTTTATGGTTCTCAGATATTTTAAGTTTTTAGGGGTTTTACAGGATTTTAGAGTTGTTAGTGGTATTTTAGGGTTTTATGGGTTTTTTATGATTTTTAAGATTTGTAAGTTTTTTAGGGGTTTTTATGGTTTGCGAGGGGTTTTCATGGTTTTTAAGGTTTTCTACGTTTTCATGGATTTTTAGGGGATTAATAGGAATTTTATGATTTTTATACTTTTAGTGCTTTTATGGATTTTGAGAAATTTAATTTTTTGCAGTGGTTTTTAAGGTTTTTAGTGTTTTTCAGGGTTTCTAGGGTCTTTTTGGATTTTTACAACTTTGTTGAGTTTTTAGCGGTTTTATGGTTTTTTAGTGTTTTAAAAAAAATTAGGGGGGTTTTATGGTTTTTAGAGTTTATAGTGCATTTTAGGGGGTTTATGGGTTTTTTAATCCTTTTAGGGGATTTTATGGTTTTCAGGGGTATTTCTAGGTTTTTAGGGTTTTTTATTTTTCAGGGATTTTTAGGGATTTTTTTAATATTCTTATGTTTTTATGGGGTTTTAGGGTTTCTAGGGATCTTGAGGGTATTTAGGGTTTTTAGGGGTTTTTAGGGGTTTTTTTGTTTACATATATTTTTAGGGGGGTTTATGATTTTTATGGTTTTTAGGGTTTTTTTGGATTTTGGGATTTTTCAGGTGTTCAGAGTTTTCTAGGGGTTTTAGGGACTTTTTTGGGTTTTCAGTGTTTTTTTGGAGTTTTTTAGGGTTTTTAGATATTTTAAAACATTTTTAGGGGTTTTAAGGGTTTTTAGCGTTTTTAGTGGTTTTTAGGGGTTTTAGGTTTTAAAGGGTTTTAGGGGTTTTTATGGTTTTTAGGGGTTTAAAGGGTTTTTTGGTTTTCATAGATTTTTAGAAGTTTTTTATGACTTTTTTTTTATTTTTAGTGTTTTTAGGGTTTTTAAGGATTTTTAGGGTTTTTGAATTTTTGAGGGGTTTTTAGGGATTTGGTGTGTTTCAGGGTTTTTATGGGTTTATTTAGTTTTTTTTATGGTTTTTAATGTTTCTTAGAGTTTTATTACATTTTTAGGGGTTTTAAGGGTTTTTAGAGTTTTAGTGGTTTCTAGGGTTTTTATTGGTTTTAAGGGATTTAAATATTTTAGAGGGTTTTCTAGGATTTTATCTTTTTTCCCTTTTCATTGCTTTTTAGGGATTTTTTAGGGTTTTTTTGGTTTCTAGGGGTTTTAGTGTTTATTAGGGATTTTGAAATGTTTTAGGGTCTTTAGGTGTTTTTAGGGGGTTTCAGAGTTGCTTTTGGTTATTATGGTCTTTTGGGGTTATGAGGGATTTTTTCTTCATTTTTTTATGGTTTTTATTTTTTTTAGAGTAATTTAACTTTTTAATGGGTTTTAGGGGATTATATAGGTTTTTAGGATTTTTATGGGTTTTTAGGGTTTTGTGGGTTTTGTGGTTTTTATTGTTTTCGGGGGTTTTAATGCTTCTTATGTTTTCATGGATACTTAGTGGGTTTTATGATTTTTCTATTTTTACAGTTTTTTATAATTTTTATGGATTTTTTGGATTTTTAGGGGTTTCAGGTTGTTTAGGGTTTTTAGTGGTTTTCATGGTTTTGGGGACTTTTTGGGTTTTTGTGTTTTTTTGACTTTTTAAGAGTTTCAAGTTTTTTTAGATTTGTTTATCCATTTTAAGGGTTTAAATTATTTTTAGAGTTTTTAGTGGTTTTTTATTGTTTATATTGGTTTTTAGGGTCTTTTACGTTTTTAAGGGGTTTTCTGGTTTTCTGGTGTTTTAAGGTTTTTAGGGGTTTTCACGTTTTCGTGGATTTTTATGGGTTTTTTAGGGTTTTTATGGGTTTTTGGGTTTTTTCTTAGATTTTTTATGGTATTTTGGATTTTCTTGGGTTTTTAGGCTTTTTAGGGGTTTTTAGGGCTTTTAGGGACTTTTGAGGTTTTAGGTTTTTTTGAGTTTTTAGGGTTTTTAAGGTTTTTTAGAGTTTTTAACGTATTTTTGGGGTTTAATAATTTTTAGAGTTTTTATTAGGTTTTTAGGGTTTTACATGTTTTTATGGTTTTTAGTTTCGGGGTTATGGTTTTCAGGGGACTTTCAAGGTTTTTAGTGGTTTTTACATTTTCATTGATTTTTTGGGATTTTTTATGATTTTAATGGTTTCTAGGGGTTTTTAGAGTTTTTAGGGATTTTGAGGTGTTTTAGGATTTTTAAGAGTTTTATGGTTATTTGGGGTTTTAGATTTTTGGGGTTTTTAGGGTCATTTTGGATTTTTATGGGTTTTAGTGGTTTTTTGGGTTTTTTGGATTTTTAAGGTTTTAGGGGTTTTTATGGTTTTTTTGGGTTTTTAGGGTTTTTACATTTTCATGTATTTGAGAGGATTTTTAGGGGTTTTAAGGGTTTTAGTGTCTTTTAGGGTTTTAGGGTTTTAGAGGGGTTTTATGGTTTTTTTATCATTTTTATGGATTTTAAGGTTTTTAGAGTTTTTAGTGGCCTTCTAGGGTTTATATGGGTTTTAGAGTTTTTAGTCGTTATTATGGTTTTCAGGTTTTTTTAGGATTTTTAGAATTTTTAACGTCTTCATTGATTTGATGGATTTTTTATTAATTTTTTGGTTTTTAGGGTTTTATAGGGTATTTAGGGATTTTGAGGGATTTTAGGGGTGTTTAGGGGTTTTCTGGGTTTTTATGGTCTTTTTGGTTTTTTGAGTTTTTTTGAGGTTTTTAGGGTTTTAAGGGTTTTTAGAGTTTTTTAAACATTTTTAAGGTTTTTAAGGGGTTCTAGAGTTTTTAGTGTGTTTTAGGGTTTTATGGGTTTTTTGGGACTTTAAGTTTTTAAGGGGTTTTCCTGGTTTTCAGGGGCTTTTTCAGTTTTTTTACATTTTATAGATTTTTTGGGGTTTTTAGGATGTTTATATTTTTTAGCATTCTTAAGGGTTTTTTAGTATTTTTAGGGTTTTCTTGTGTTTTAGGGTTTTTTGAGTTTCTTTTGGGTTTATAAATTTTTTTAGAGTTTTTTAACTTTATTAGGGGTTTTAACTATTTTTGGAGTTTTTTTTGCAACACTAAGGGTTTTAGAGTTTTTAGTGGGTTTTTAGGGGTTTTAGGGGTTTTTGTGTTTTTTAAGGCTCTTAGGGGTTTTAGTGGTTTTGTTTTGTGTTTTGTGGGTTTTTAAGGTTTTATGGGTTTTATGGTTTTCAGTTATTTTTAGGGTTTCTAGGGTTTCTTACATTTTCATGAATTTTTTGGGGGATTTTTAGGTTTTTTATAGATTTTTTGGTTTTTACGGTTTTTAGAGATTTGAGGTGTTTTCAGGAATTTTTAGGGTTTTTATTGTTTTCAGGGTTTTTAGGGTCATTTTGGCTTTTAGAGTTTTTTGAGTTATAAGGTTTTTAAGGGTTTTATGGTTTTTTATGTTTTTAGGGGTTTTAAGGGGTTTTAAAGATCTTATAGGGTTTGTATCAGTTTTCTGAGTTTTTAAAGCTTTTTTGGGGTTTTTATAGTTTTTATGGGTTTTCAGGGTTTTTAGGGTTTTTTACGTTTTCATGGATTTTTAGGGGTTTTAGGATTTTTGTGGTTTTTTGGGTTTTTATGAATTTTGAGGGATTTTAGGGTTTTTAAGTGGGTGTTAGGGTTTTTAGGGGATTTCATGATTTTTAGGGTCCTTTTCGGTTTTAAGGTTTTTTAGAGTTTTTAACATTTTTAGGGCATGTAAGTGTTTTAGAGTTTTTAGTAGTTTGTGAGGAGTTTTACAGGTTTTTAGGGTTACCAAGGTTTTTAGGGTTTTTTTGGTTTCCATGGTATTTATGTTTTTTTATGTTTTCATGGAATTTTAAGGGTTTTTTTATGATTTTTATGGTTTTTATGTGTTTTTGGGGTTTGGGGGGGTTTTTAAGGGGTTTTGGGGTTTTTTGAGTTTTTGTGGATTTTAAGGTTTTTAGAGTTTTTAACGTTTTGGGGTTTGATGGTATTTTAGTATTTTTTTTGTGGTTTTAGGGTTTTTATGGGTTTTTAGGGGTTCTTAAGGTTTTTATAGTTTTTTATGGTTTTTTCCATTTTTCAGGGTTTAAATGGATGTTTACATTTTCTTGGATTTTTAGGGGGATTTTTTGAATTTTTAGTTTTTAGGGTTTTTGTTGTTGTTAGGTTTCTTGAAGGTTTTTAGGGTTTTTAGGGGGTTTTAGGGTTTTTATGGGTTTTAGGTTCTTTTGGCTCTTTTGGGGATTTTATGTTTTTCTAGATTTTTGCAGTTTTAAAGGTTTCTTTCTGTTTTTTAACGTTCTTAGTGGTTTTAAGAAGTCTTAGAGTTTTTATTTGTTTTTTTGGTTTTTATGGGTTTTCAGGTTTTTTTAAGGTTTTTAGGGGTTTTATAGTTTTCAGGGGGTTTTAGGGCTTAATGTTTTTTTAAGTTTTCAATTATTTATAGGGGTTTTTGGTATTTATATGGTTTTTAGGGTTTCTAGGGATTTTGATGGTTTTTAAGATTTTTCATGGTTTTTAGGGTCTTTTGGGGGTTTTTGGGTTTTTATCTGAGTTTTTTAGGGTTTTTGTTCTTTGAGAGTTTTTTAATGTTTTAGGCGTTTTAACTGTTTTTAGAGTTTTTAGTGTTTTTAAGGTTTTTATGCGTTATTCAGGTTTTTTATGGGTTTTGGGTTTTTTATGGTTTTTATTTTGTTTTTAGGGGTTTTAGTATTTTTTAGGTTTGCATGGATTTTTAGGGGTTTTTTACTATTTTTATGGGTTTTAAGGTTTTTTTTGGGTTTTTTGGGTTTTGAGGGATTTGGGGGGGTTTTCAATGTTTTTTCGGGGGTTTTTATGGTTTTTATGGTCTTTTGGGGTTTTATTTTTTTTTAGATTTCAGAGTTTTTAAGTTTATTTGGAGTTTTTCACATTTTTAGAGGTTCAAAGGGTTCTTGGAGTTTTTAGTTATTTTTTAGGGTTTTAAGAATTTTTTGGTTTTTTAATGTTTTTAGAGATTTTATGGTTTTAAAAATTTTTTTAGGGGTCTGGGGTTTTTTATGTTTTCATGGTCTTTTCTTTTGTTTATGGATTTTATGATTTTTAGGGTTCTTAGGGATTTTTTGGATTTTGAGGGATTTTAGGATTTTTCAGGGGTGTTTAGGGTTTTTTGGGTTTTTAGAGTCCTTTTTGTTTTTAGGGTATTTTTTTTATTTTTAGAGGGTTTTCACGTTTTTTAATTTTTTTTAAAGTTTTTTGGGGGTTTAAGGGTTTTTAGTGTTCTTAGTGGTTTTTAGGGGTTTATGGTTTTAAGGTTTTTTGGGGGTTTGTGGTTTAAAGGGTTCTCCGGTGATTTTATATTTTTTTAAGTTTTCATGGATTTTTAGGGGTTTTTTAGATTTTTTTATGGATTTTTGGGTTCTTAGGATTTTTAATGATTTTGAGGGTTTTAGGGAATTTTTGGGTTTTAGTTTTTTTAGTTTTAAGGGTTTTTATGGTTTTTAGAGTTTATTAGAATTTTTGTGCTTTTAAGTGTTTTTATTGGTTTTAGGGTTTTTTGGTTTTGGGGGGTTTTTAGGGTTTTTTACTTTTTCATGGATTTTTAGGGGTTTTAAAAGATTTTTATGTTTTTTAAGGGTCATTAGGGTTTCCAGGGATTATAAGGGACTTTAGGGTTTTCAATGGTTTATGAATTTTATGGTTTTTAGGATATTTTATGTTTTTAGGGATTTTTTCGGGTTCTTAGGGTATTTTTGGATTTTTATTGGGTTTTTTTTCAGTTTTTTAGGATTTTTAAGGGTTTTAGAGATTTTTAATGTTTTTAGGAGTTTAAGGGTTTTTATAATATTTAGTGGTTCTTTAGGATTTTTAGGTTTTTAAAGGTATTTTGTGGTTTTTATGATTTTTAGTGTTTTTTCAGGGTTTTAAGGGTTTTTTATATTTTAAATATTTTTAGGGGGTGTTTAGGATTTTTATTGTTTTGGTGTATTTATGGTTTTTAGGGATTTTTATGGTGTTTTGTGGTTTTCAAGATTTTTTAGGTTTTTAGGGGTTTTCAGTGTTTTTAGGGTCTTTTTCGGTTTTTAGGGGTTTTTTGAGTTTTTTTGGGTTTTAGGATTTTTAGAGTGTTCAACAATTTTAGGTGTTTTAAGTGTTTTGAAAGTTTTAGTGGGTTTTTGGGTTTTTATCGGTATTTAGGTTTTTTGAAGTGTTTAGGGGTTTTCAGGGTTTTTAGGGTTTCTTACATTTTCATTGATTTTTAGGGATTTTTTTGGATTTTTATGGTTTCTAGGGGTTTTAAGAGTTTTAGGGGTTTTAGGGGGTTTTAGGGGTTTTCAAGTGTTTTTAGTGGTTTTTAGGGTTTTTAGAGTCTTTTTGGGTTTTTAGGGTCTTTTAGGTTATTTTTTTTTGGTTTTTTAGGATTTTAAAGGTTTTTTAGAGTTTTTTAAAATTTTAAAGTGTTTTATGGTTTTTTAGATTTTTTAGTTGTTTTTAGGATTTTTATGGGGTTTAGGGGTATTTAAGGTTTTTAGGGGGTTTTAGGGTTTTTAGGGTTTGTTTAGGGTTTCTTACATTTTCGTTGATTCTTAGGGTGATTTTTGAATTTTTATGTTTTTAGGGGTTTTTATGGTTTTTAGGGATTTTAAGGATTTTTAGGGATTTTTATGGTTTATAGTGTTTTTAGGGTTCTTAAGAATTTTGTGGGTTTTTAGCGTCTCTTGGGTTTTTAGGGTTTTTTTGAGTTTTTAGTATTTTAAGGGTTCTAGTGTTTTTTATTGTGTCTAGGTGTATTAAGGTTTTTTAAAGATTTTTGTGGTTTTAGGGTTTTTTAAGTTTTTAAGTTGTTTTTATGGATTTTAGGGGTTTTTAGGGTTTTTTACATTTTCCAGGATATTTTATTTTTTTAGGATTTTAATGGTTTTTTGGGTTTTTTGGGATTTTGAGGGTTTTTAGGGGGTTTAAGGATTTTTTTGGATTTTTAGTGGTTTTAGGGGATTTCATAGGTTTTAGCACCTTTAGGGTTGTTTGGATTATTTTGAGTTTTTTAGGATTTTTATGGTTTTTTAGAGTTTTAACATTTTAAGGGGTTTTAGAGTTTTAAGTGATTTTTAGGGTTTTATGGGTTTTTAGGATTTTTTATGGTTTTTGGGGTCTCTATGGTTTTCAGGGGTATTTTGGGTTTTTTAGTTTTTTATGTTTTCATAGATTTTTATGGGTTTTAGGATTTTTATGGTTTTTGGGATTTTTAGGGATTTTAAGGGGTTTTAGGGTTTCTCGAGGTTTTTTTGGGGTTTTAGGGTCTTGGGTTTTTAGGGGTTTTCCAATTTTTTATGGTTTTAATGGTTTTTTAGTGTTTTCTTAATGTTTCTAGAGGTTTTAAGGATTTTTATAGTTTTTAGTGGTTTAGGGTTTTTATGGGTTTCTATAGGCTTTTAAGGTTTTTAGGGTTTTTTTATGGTTTTCTTGGGGTTTTCAGGGTCTTCAGTGTTTTTTACATTTTTCTGGTTTTTAGGGGTTTTTTAGGATTTTTAAATATTTTTAAGGTTTTTGATATTTTTTAGGGTTTTTAGTGGTTTTCAAGGGATTTTTGGGTTTTTAGCGGTTTTAGGGGGTTTCAGGGTTTTTAGGAAGTTTTGGGTTTTTACAAAAAAAGATGCGGATTTTATGGTTTTGAAGGTTTTTTAGAGTTTTTAAAGTCTTAAGGGATTTAGGGGTTTAAATTATTTTAGTGGTTTTTAAGGGGTTTTAGGATTTTTTTTAAGGGTTTTAGGGGTTTTATGGTTTTCAGGGGTTTTCATCGTTTTTAGTGTTTTTAATTCTTTCATGGATTTTTAGTGGTTTTTTGGATTTTGTTTTTATGGATTTTGAGGATTTTAGTATTTTTCATTGGTTTTTATGAATTTTAGGGGTTTTAGGGACTTTTGGGTTTTTAGCGCTTCTGTAGTTTTGTAGGGTTTTTAAGGTTTTTTAGAGTTTTTTAATGTTTTTATAGGTTTTAATGGTTTTTATAGTTTTTAGTGGTTTTATGGGTTTTTATGTTTTTAGGGGTTTTTATGGTTTTCAAGGGGCTCTTCAAGGTTTTTAGGGGTGTTTATGTTTTTATGGATTTTTAGGGGTTTTAGGATTTTTATTATTTTTTGGGTTTTTAGGATTTTTAGAGATTTTGAGGGATTTATTGGGTTTTAAGAGGGGTTTTAGTGTTTCTTAGTTTTTTTAGGGTTTTATTTGGATTTTAGTGTTTTTTAGTTTTTAGTGTTTTAAGGGTTTTTAGAGTTTTTTAATATTTTTAGAGGTTTTAAGGGTTTTTAGGGGTCATTGTGGTTTTAGGGGTTTTTATCGGTTTTTAGGGGTTTAAAAGGTTTTTTGTGGGTTTTAAGGTTTTCAGGGGTTTACAGGGTTTTTTACGTTTTCAAAAAAAATAGGGGTTTTTAAGGATTTTTAAGGTTTTTTGGGTATTTTGGGATTTTGATTGTTTTTTGCGTTTCTCGGAGGTTTTTATAGTTATTAGAGATTTTTTAGGGTTTTTACGGTCTTTTGGGTTTTTAGGGTTTTTGTGAGTTTTTTTGGGGGTTTTAAGGGTTTTTATAGTTTTTTATCATTTTAGGGGATTTAAGGGTTCTTAGAGTTTTTAGTTGGTTTTTAGGATCTTTATGGGTTTTTATGTTTTTTAATGTTTTTAGGGAGTTTTATGGGTTTTAGGGTTTTTATCATATTCATTGATTTTTAGGGGTTTATTAAAATATTTATGGTTGTTGGGTTTTTTTGGTTTTGGGGGGGGGTTTAGGGTTTTTAGGGGGTTTTAGGGGGTTTTAGGCTTTTTAGGCGCTTTTAGGGATTTATGTCCGTTTTGGGATTTTAGCATTTTTTTGAGTTTTTAATGTTTTTAGGGGTTTAAAGGTTTTTTTGAGTTTTTAGTTATTTTTAGGGGTTTTTTATGATTTTTAGGTTGTTCTATAGGTTTTCAACATTTTTTACGTTTCCCATGATTTTTTTTTATTTTTTATGATTTTTGTAGTGTTTATGGGTTTTTAAGGATTTTTTGGGTTTTGTGGTTTTTTAGAGGTTTTAGGTTTTTAGGGTTTTTCAAGGATTTCGGGTCTTTTAGGGGTTTTAAGGGGGGTTTCAGTTTTTAGGGATTTTTAGATATTTTTTAACATTTTTAGGGCTTTCAAGGGTTTTTATAGTTTTTAGTAGTTTTTATGTTTTTATGAGTTTTAGGGTTTTTAAGGTTTTTATGTGTTTTTATGGGTTTCATGGGTTTTCCAGGGTTTTTAGGGTTTTTTAGGATTTTTATGGGTTTTAGATTTTTTAGGGATTTTGAGAGTTTTTAGGGTTTTTTAGGGTTTTTTGGGATTTTACAGTGCTTTGGGTTTCTAGGGATTTTTTGAGTTTAATAGGGCTTTGAAGGTTTTTTAAGTTTTTAAAGCTTTTCTCGGTTTAAAGGGTTTTTTGATTTTTTTAGTGGTTTTTTAGGGGTTTGGGTGTTTTTAGGGATTTTGAAGGTTTTTATTGGTTTTTATGGCTTTCAGAGTTTTTAGGGGTTTTTAAGGTTTTTTATGTTTCCATATATTTTTAAGTGTATTTAGTATTTTTATGGGTTTCAGGTGTATTTTACGTTTTTAGGGATTTTATTATTTTTAGGGGTTTTCTGGTGTTTTTTGGATTTTTTAGGGTTTTTTATTTCTTTTTTGGGTTTAAAGTTTTTTTGAGTTTTTTTTAGGAATTTGGATATTTTTTAGAGTTTTAATGTTTTTAGGGGGCCGAGAAGATATGAGGGTCAGCCTATTCCTGACCCCCCCTCCCCAAATTTATTAGAAAAAAAGATGCAGCAGACAATTGAGGGGAGGGGTCAAACGAACCACACCCAAAAACCCTTAAACACCCCAAACCCAGAAACAGGAACCCAAAAAAGACAAGAAGCAAAAAAGACCAAGCAAAAAACACACAAAGACAAGAAGCAACCATCACCATCAACAACATTAACCAGCATTCAGAAGCTCACAACCAAGCAACGACTAGAATCCAATCTCACACATTCTAGTATCCAGCACCTCCTCACCAAAAATATCATCTGCCAGCAGCACAGAACCATCAGCACCAAATTCAAACTCATCATCTTCATCACTTACCAGCCAATCAGCAACCATCCCAGAGTAGTGTTTCCATAATCAATCATCACTTTTCCAAGTAGATCAACCATCAACAGCACAAATCCACTAGCATTACCAACCTCCAGCACCTCCTCACCAAGGAGATCCACTGCCAACAGTGCAGGGCCACCAACACCAAACTTGTAAGCAATAGTTTCACGCAACCCAGCCCATCATCAAGCAGCATCCAACGCCATAATTCCCACTATCATCACAGAACCAACAACACCAAACTAAAAAACACAAGCTTAATCACATCTCATCCAAGTACCAAACAAACCTTAGCACCATTTATATCACCCATCACCTCCTTGTCAACCAGATCCATCGCCACCAACACAGAACCACCAGCATCACCGACCCCCAGAACCTTCTCACCAACTAGATCCACCTCCAGCAACGCAGAACCACCAGTACCAAACTCACAAACATCAGCTTCAGTCCATCCCAATACATCAGCAAGCACCAGCCCACACCACCATTTTCGACAGCCATCATCTCCTTCTACACCTCGTAAACAAGCAGCAATAAATAGCCTAAGCCTCGCAACGGCACACACCAAGTTCCACAGCAGCATCAAATAATCCAGACAAACCAAATCCATTTCAACCAAAAAATCGAGTAGAATGTCCCTAACTAGATGAAGAGCACAACTAAAAAACCAATCCACGAGCAGAAAAATCCATAACAGCAGATAAAGGAAGAACCTTCAATACCAAAGAGACCTAGATCCACAAGCCACAATCGCACAAGAAAATCATGGGATCCACATTGTAGAAGAAACAACATACCAGAGATGGATCTCAATTGGAGACGGACACCAAAGCAGCAAACCAGAATAGTCGACCAACCCTCGATGAGGCCTACACCCGTGCCATCGATGAAACTCCCTTCGACGATGAAACGTGCCACCCCACTGCATCTTCTGAAGGTCCTTCCCAAAGGAGCCAAGCACGCCACCACCAGTCCATCAAAAATCCCTTTGCATCCACCAAAACCATCTTGAATCCAGAGGATCCATCAACCCATACCAAGAACGACATCTTCCACCATGAAACCACAGATCGTCTTTGAATCCCAAGTCACTGAGTTCACACTTCAAAAAAGAGGAGGGACGAAGATCTAAAATTCCTCAAAACGAAACATCCAGATCCTTCCCAATCCTTCATGGGTCTATCGCGCCGCACTCCAAAAATTCAAGATCTATACCACTGGCTGCACAAGGTTAAAGCCTCCATATGAAGCTAACGCCCGAGAACTCTCCGAAAAACCACCACAAATCCAAGGGATTTTAGGGGGGATTAGGGTCTTTTGTGGGTTTTATGGGGTTTTTAATGTTTTTTATGGTTTTCAAGGTTTTTTAGAGTCTTTTTACATTTTTGGGGTTTAAAGGGTTTTTAGAGTTTTTTGTGGTTTAGAGTTTTTATGGTTTTATGGATTTTTACAGTTTTAGGTGTTTTTATGAGTTTGAGAGGTTTTTCAGGGTTTTTAGGGTTTTTTATGTTTTCATGGATTTTTAGGGTTTTTTAGGATTTTAATGGTTTTTAGTGTTTTTTGGATTTTTTTTTCAGATTTTGAGGAGTTTTAGGGTTTTTAAATGGTTTTAGGTTTTTTAGGGGTTTTAAAAAAAATTAGGGTTTTTAGGGGTTTTTAGGGTCTTTTTGGTTTTTGGGGTGTTTTTTAGTTTTTAGTGTTTGAAAGGTTT
The DNA here is from genome assembly GCA_963277665.1 of Viscum album. Taxonomy (NCBI): domain Eukaryota; kingdom Viridiplantae; phylum Streptophyta; class Magnoliopsida; order Santalales; family Viscaceae; genus Viscum; species Viscum album. The sequence goes on along the minus strand of OY728147.1, from coordinate 613,839,962 downwards.
TTTAGATTTTTTAATGTTTTTTTGCATTTTAAGGGTTCTTAGAGTTTTAGTGGGTTTTTAGGGTTTTTATGTATTTTTTTGGTCTTTTGAGGTTTTTAGGGTTTTTATGGTTTTCAGGGGTTTTCTAGGCTTATTAGGATGTTTTGGGGTTTTAAGTTTTTTTAGTTTTTTAGGTGTTTTAAGGTTTTTAGAGTTTTTAGTGGGTTTTTAGTGTTTTTTAGGGTTTTGAAGGTTTTTATAGTTTTTGTGGGTTTTATGGTTTTTAGGGGTTTTTGGGGTGTTTTTTGGGTTTTTAACATTTTCATGGATTCTTATGGTTTTGTAAGTTTTTTTTTGGATTTTGGGTTTTTTTTGGAATTTGAGGATTTTTTTGGATTTTTCATGGGTTTTTAGGGTTTTTTTTATTTTTTTTAGGATTTTTATGGTTTTTAGAGTTTTTTAACATTTTTAGTGGTCTAAGGGTTTTTAGAGTTTTTAGTGGTTTTATGGTTTTTTTGGTTTTTAGGGTTTTTATGTGTTTTAGGGGTTTTAGGGGTTTTTATGGTTATTGGGGGGATTTTGGAGTTTTTTTGGTTTTCATGGATTTTAGGGGGGGTTTAGGATTTTTATGGTCTTTAGGGTTTTTAGGAACTTTCAGGGTTATTAGTGTCTTTTTGAGTTTTTTTGAATTTTTTTGGTTTTTTATGGTTTTTAGAGTTTTCAAGTATTTAGGTGTTTTACAGGATTTTAGAGTTATTAGTGGTCTTTTAGAGTTTTTATGGGTTTTTATGATTTTAAAGGTTTTTAGGGGTTTTAGGGGTTTTTATGGTTTGCGAGGGGTTTTTAGGGTTTTTAAGGTTTTCTACATTTTCATGGATTTTTAGTAGATTAATAGGAATTTTTTGATTTTTATACTTTTAGTGTTTTTTCTGGATTTTGAGAAATTTAATTTTTTTAGTGGTTTTTAAGGGTTTTAGTGTTTTTCAGGGTTTGTAGGGTTTTTTGTATTTTTACAACTTTGTTGAGTTTTTAGGGGTTTTATGGTTTTTTGGAATTTTTAAAAAAAATAAGTGGGTTTAAGGGTTTTTAGAGTTTTTAGTGGATTTTAGGGTTTTTTTGGGTTTTTTCGGTTTTTAAGGATATTAGGGGATTTTATGGTTTTCATGGGTATTTCAGGGTTTTTAGGGTTTTTTATTTTTCCTGGATTTTTAGGGGGTTTTTAGGATTTTTTTTGGTTCTTAGGGTTTCTAGGGATCTTGAGGGTTTTAAGGGTATTTGGGGGTTTATGGGGTTTTCTTTTTTTCCATAGATTTTTTGGGGGGTTTATGATTTTTATGGTTTTTAGATTTTTTTTTTGGATTTTGATGGATTTTCTGAGTTTTTAGGGGTTTTAGTGCCTTTTTTGGGTTTTTAGCGTTTTTTGAGTTTTATAGGGGTTTTAGATTTTTTTTAATATTTTTAGGGGTTTTAAGGGTTTTTAACATTTTTAGTGTTTTTTAGGATTTTTAGATTTTTAAAATTTTTTAGGTATTTTTATGTGTTTTAGGGGTTTAAAGGGTTTTTTTAGTTTTCATAGATTTTTAGAAGAGTTTTTTGATTTTTATTGTTTTTAGTGTTTTTAGGGATTTTTAGGGTTTTTGAAATTTTCAGGGGTTTTTAGGGTTTTGGTGTGTTTCATAATTTTTAGGGCCTTTTTGGATTTCTAGGGTTTTATTTAGTTTTTTTTTTTGGTTTTTAATGTTTCTTAGAGTTTTATAACATTTTTAGAGGTTTTAAGGGTTTTTAGAGTTTTAGTGGTTTTTAGGGTTTTTATGGATTTTTGGGGATTTAAAGGTTTTTATAGGGTTTTCTGGGATTTTAGGGTTTTCCCTTTTCATTGATTTTGAGTGATTTTTATGATTTTTATGGTTTCTAGGGTTTTTAGTGTTTTTAGGTATTTTGAGAGGTTTTAGGGTCTTTCAGGTGTTTTTAGGGGGTTTTAGGGTTTTTAGAGTTGTTTTGGGTTTTTATGGTCTTTTGGGTTAAGAGGGATTTTTTTCCAGTTTTTTTTCTGTTTTTATGTTTTTCTAGAGTATTTTAACTTCTTAAATGGTTTTAGGGGTTTTTATAGGTTTTTAGGAATTTTATTGGTTTTTTGGGTTTTATAGTTTTTTGGGGTTTTATGGTTTTCAGGCGTTTTAATGTTTCTTACATTTTCATGGATACTTAGGGGGTTTTAGGGTTTTATCGTTTTTATAGTTTTTTATTGTTCTTATGGATTTTTAGTATTTTTAGGGGTTTCAGGGTTTTTAGGGGTTTTAGTGGTTTTCATGGTTTTAGGGTCTT